>CAHIKZ030003454.1:0-91713 GCA_903632075.3 Acanthosepion pharaonis | reverse complement strand
CCGAGCATGGGACCTGCAACGACGTGAAAGTGAATAGATCACCGATTTTGCAGGCCAGCTCGAGACCACGATTAGAGACGCTGCAGTCCATATATAGGCGAAGCTTCAGATGGACAACACCTCTGAAATGAGCGCCGACACCGTTTTTTTCTCATGGGCACAATGCTCATAAGCGAAAAAATTAAGGCCTTAACTTCAAACATATACTCTCACCTTGTAAAGACGATGTATAGCTACTACTCTGTGGGTGGTATAGCAAGTGACGCCCAACACTACCTGAACCGCGGCATAAAACCGATGATATCCCTAACCTGACCGCAGACGTAATGTACGCGCAAAAACAGTGACCACATACACAAACGAAATACAACAGATAAACCAACGGACAAATCACCCAATGCATGGTCAGAACACCCTACAAGAATGGAGAACAACGACATAACCCCGAGACGGACCCAGAAACGCACGCATGCAAGGAAATACATGTAAATATCAAATCCACCCATAACTGGAATCGGCGGTGATGTTTCCGTCATTGGCGAAATAATCGGCGATATCAGCGTGGGCAACGCCAGCTCACTCACATTTCAGAACAATAATATACGGGTCAATAATGCCATTATACCAATCATTGTCGGCCAGAACGTTTTATGTCACGATACACAAGCGTTATACACCATAAACAATCGAGACGCCACAGTCGAATTCCATCAAACTTTGCCATCGGGTGACGTATACCTTTACAGCACCTTTGATCTCAGTCACTAACCCGGAATCGGCTCACACCTCCACACCTGTATATAGAGTCTAACCCATCACAAGCTAGCCTATGGCAAAACCCCAGGTCACTATCCAGTACTTAGAGCAAAAACTAGACAGACTTAGAAAAACACAGGCACTCCAACCGCGATGAACTAGTCACAGCAGCCCTTCACATTAAATACGCCTATCAGGGCACATTCATTAAGCCAATGCGCATACTCCCTAATGACGAGTCCTGCAACACCCAATCGTACAGGCGCTAGAAGCTGACATCGACATTGAAATTCAATGTATGGCCACTGAAGAGATCATCGAACTCTGCTCCGACTCGGAAGTCTTCAATAGCCCTGTCTTTGCCATCCGAAAGAAAAACGGACGAACCCGCATAGTGGCAAATTTCAAGAGGACTCTCAACAAGGTATTCACAGATTTAGACCTGTATCCGATGCCCACAATCGATTCTATTTTTAACAAAGGCAGGCGAGGGAAACATACTTTTCATCCCTCTATCTCCGCAACGGATACTGAAAAATCACCATCGATGAACGTGACCGCCACAAAACTGCATTCACCTGGAATGAATGATGTTACCAATATACCAGTCTAGCCTTCGGTCTAACATCTGCTGGTAAAATCTTTTCTCGGTGAATAGTCGATGCATTGACCACCATCACTTCACGGGAAAATATCTCGTCATACATTGACGACAACCTCGTCCACACTCAAACCTTTCATGACTACATCAACACGCTGGAACAGCTATTCATTGCTCTTCAAAAGTTCGGGTTGAAACTCAACCCCGAGAAGTGCACCTTTCTCGCTTCAGAGGCCAAATTTCTCGGTCGCATTGTCGACAGTGAAGGGTTCAGGCTTGACTCAAAATACGTTCGTGCCATTGTCAAGATGAAGTCATCAACTACAAGAAAGGAACTGCAAAGTCTTGCAGATGTCTTGTCTGGATACTTCAATTTCTGGAGACTCGCCTTTACGAACGAATCAAGACGATTACATTTTCCCTCTTGATGGTCTCTTTACACGAACTCAACAGGGCCAACAAGCTGTTAGTTTCGACAGAAAAGGCCGACAAAACTTTTGAATAAAACTCCTTATCATCATCATAACCAGTCATCTCATTTCCAGATTTCACTCAAACCTTCACACTCACCACAGATGCCAGTGACGTTGCGTGTAATACCAATACTTATGCAGGAAGCTGGCAACGCACGGAAAAAAAAAGATCATAGCCGTCATTTCCCACCTTCAACTCAACAGAACAGAACTGGTCCACTACCGAACGCGAAGCGTTCACAATAAAATGGGCCATATCCAAATTTGATTACTTTCTACGGAGCCGCCCATTCATTATTTTCACTGACCATTGTTCCCTGACATATCTTGACCGGCGTGAATTCAATGACGCAAAAATTCTACGACTGCAGGAAGAAATATCCAGCTATAAATTCGTCTTAGAATACATGGAGGTGACTCCATTGTATGGGCTAACATGCTCTGTAGAGGGCACGGCCTAAAGAAGACCAACCTACCGGCTAATCCGACCGCAGTGGGCAAGACATTCAGACTTCAGAACTCAGAGAACTATATCCCGTCGTGGTGTCTCGGAGAAATCAAGAGTACAATTGCTCCCACACGCTACAGAACCTCAAACTTCACAGACAGGCCGCCGACGCATTTTTGCCTCCCGTGCCACCTTAACCTTCACCATAGAGGAGGTATCTGACCACATTATTATCGCAGCTGAACAAGCTTCCGACGATATGCTGGCAAGGATCGTCAAAGCCCTACAAGCGGTGGACTCAGGTGAAGCATCTCCACTCACCATCACGATTGATCCCAGTGCAATCTATCAAAAACACCTACAACAGTTCTATCTAGAACCGGTGACATCCGTCGATGATAAAAAAAAACTCCCAAAATATGCCCAAACTCATCGTACCGCTGACTTTTGTTCATTTGTTACATGCAAACAAAAATATTTTTTCAGACTACGTGTCTTTTTTTAGATGGATGGGGTGATTTGCAGTAACGAATGTGATAGGTTACACTGTACACTAGTAACCATAATTGGTGTTTCATTGTTTACGCTCCCAGGCACACACAAGAAGGATAAGACTAATTAAACTAGAATTTCACGTAAACAGGAGTCAGGGAAATAGTTTTGGTAACAAAAGGGAATTTTTTTAAAAAAAACTTTAAATAAATTACATCACACAGCATATTTTGGTTTGTTTCGGGCACTACTTACTGGTCCACTCATAAAAAAAAATTCTTCTTTTTTTTTTTTTTTTTAACATTCTATTTAGTTAGCTGTCAAAATCGAAAAAATATTGATTAGTTGTCGATTTAGAAGTGGGGTCTTTTCATAATAGCGATACAGTTAAAATCGATCCCTGACTTACTTTGAAGAGATATATGGGGGACTAATTGAAACTGCTTTTTCGTCATTGATATCTACGTACACTACAGTTTTTTACCTAATAGCCGATAGCTAACCAGAATTAAAAGAAATAAAGTTTCCGTATATAAATAAAGATTTTACTAGGCATTTTTACAATACTGGCACGTTCACTTATCACTCATCAAACCCGAACCGCTATTATAGACGAAAATTGTATGTAAACAAATATCTGAGAAATTTAATATTAGTCCTACTCCTGTGTTTTGAAGTCAGTTGAGTAAATTTAGAGATTAATTAACTGGATATTGTAAACCGTAAACGTAATGGTTACTTTGTTTAAAAAAATGAAATTAATTTATTTACAAACGGTAGCCTGTGAAGTCAGAGGAAACAACTAAAAAAATCTTTCTATCCCTTTCTTGAAAAGAGCGGGGAAAAAATTAAAAAAAAAAAAACATAAAAAAAAATACGAAACACCAGCAGTACAATAATCAAGACATTGGTATTTATATTGAAATTATCTTCAAAGTTACATAACCAATAGCTTAAGAATACAATTATTTATTCTATACGATTTTTATGAAAAGAAGTTGTTTTAACTGTATACTTTTGAGTTTTTAATACATTACTTTATTTATTTATTTTTAATTTTCTTCTACTTGCATCCAATTGTGTTTTTCTTATTTATTCTGAAGACTTTTTTTACAAACTAACATTTCCGTAGCGTGTATGATTTCTAATAGTAGTTGTTTGTTATGTGATTTCTTCGTGTGTATGTGTGAAAAAAAAAGCTTGGTGAGGAAGACATGTGAATGAGTAAAGGGAATCTCTTTTAAACTGATGCGTTGTGAAACTTTTGCCGTTTCTTCTACTTACTGACTTATCTGGTCTAGAAACTTTACTTTTACTTATATACTCTTCAAAGGCATCACTAACCATTTTTTTTTATTGTCGACAGGAACGCGACTTGTTGGTGGAAAAATAAATATTTATTTTCAAAGGATTAAATTATTAAACTGGGAGGATACTCGAATCTTCCGACTCAGAACCCCACTTTTTTTGTCATTTTGTGTTTGTTTATTTCCATTTTTGCTTACGTTTTTCCAAACATCTCTTTATTTAATAATAATAACTCACAAACAGCAACAGGATGAATTTCCAAAAACTTTAAATATTAAGTCATAAGTGTAGATTATTTTGGTACAATCTGAAAAAAAACGTTTAATTAAATTATGCAAGCACCGACTGTCAGAAAAAAACTATTTTTTTAGTTTTATCGAGTTATTTTTGGTAAGATTCTGGACGAATTTTCCGTATGTTGATATTGCAAAAAATCTTATTGAATAACATCTTCAGGGATTTCTTTATATAACTGTTATAATTTATTTATTATTTCTTTATTATAACTGTTAAAAAAATTATTAGGTTATCCAGAAAGTTTATGCCGATTTTAGTCAATCATGTTCCAACATGTTTTAAATTTACTCACAGATATAAATATGCTTACATTTCCGATTAGAGCACACTTTCAAACTATCTCTTGAGATAGTTTATTAAAATTACTTAATTCGTGTCAATTTTGCATCCCTATGGAAATGGAAGATTATAAAGGCATTTTAGACACTTGATGTATTTTTTACCCTAAAAAGGCAAAAATGCCTCGCAAGCAACAAAAAAGAAAGATATGTGCTGTGTACGGTGAAGGTGCTTTAGTTGACAAATTGTACGGAAGTGGTTCGCTAAGTTTAGAGTTGGTGAGTGTAGCCTTATTGATGACGAACGCTCAGGCACCCCCCCACTACAGATATTGACTAAATCAAACATTATACAACGCCGGAATTGACAGAAATACTATATTTATGAAAATCCACCATCCATGAGCACTTAGTGAAGCTTGGGTATTCAAATTGTTATGATGTTTGGGTACCACATGATCTGAGTGAAAGAAAAGAATCTTTGAATCGCATTTCATCTGTGATTTACTGTATAAACGCAATGAAAATGCACCCTTTTAAAAGAAAATTGTGACGGATGATGAGAAATGGATTGTTTACAACATGTTCGACGAAAAAGATCTTTGGGTAAGCAACATGAGCCAACTTTAGCCTCCTCAAAAGCAGGTCTTAAAGTCATGCCGTGCATCTGGTGGTATTGGAAAATTCTGTACTATGAGCTTTTGCCAAGTAACCAGTCAATTGATTCTGAAAAGTACTACCCGCAACTGGATGAATTTAAAGGAGATAATTCAAGAAAAAAAATCCCAGAATTGGTGAACAGGAAAGGTGTTGTTTTCCATCAGGATAATGCCAGACTTCACGTTTCTTTGGCGATCTGGCAAAAATTGTTGCAACTTGACTGGAATGTGTTTGAAACCACGTGCCATATTCACTACTTCGGATTTTCATTTATTCAGGTCCTTGCAAAATAATTCATTCATTCAAAAAAAAAACATAATGAGTTCTTTGCCGAGAAACCACCGAAATTATGGGAAGATTGCTTCTTTCTTTTTAAGTTGAAGGAACATGGAGAAGGTTGTTACACCAAAATGGTTAATATTTAGCTGAATAAATAATGGCATAATTTTTGTTTTAATTGTCCTTAAAAATCGGCATGAACTTTCCGGACAACCCAATAAATCATGAATTGAATACCCATCTTAAAAATACACTCGAGAAATCGAAAAGACCACCCCTCCCTCAAATGTCCAAAGTTTTTAAAATAACCTATTCTATTCAGTATACTATACAATTCATTCTTTAATAAATAAGTACTGAAAATTTCGTTTGAATCGGATAATTCCTTCATTTTGGACTTTGGTGAATAACGGAGCGATTTTTTACTTTCATTTCGGAACAACAACAACAAAAACATCCATTTTGTTGGTGCTACCTATAAATTTTGACAAAGTGGGTTTTTGTGATTTTTTTTGTGTATATTTTTCTTTAAGATAATTATCTCAATGTTTAAAACAAAAAATTAAGATTCCGAAGAAAAAACTACGCGGACATCAGCTAGACATTTGTCAACAAAGATGGTCATTTCCTTGTTTTACTCTTCAAATTCAAGGCCGTTTGTTTTTTACTTCTGTCTTGAATAGGATCCCCATTATAAATCGAAAACTAATCAATGTTTTTCGATTAAAACAAATGTCGCGTCTTAAGGAAGAAAGAATGCTAATCTGCAAAAAATTATTTACCTCAGTCAAAATTAAAAATTCCATTTTTTTTTTTTTTTTAACGACTGGATCAGTTTTACTTAAAATATAGTAGTACCCATTTTTTTTTTTACACTATCTGAAGTCACTTTTTGGTTCTGAAAATTGATAATTTATTTTTTTATGTATTTTATGCCAAAAAAAAAAGACTGATATTTTTCAGAAAGTACGCCATTTTTCTCTTACTATTCATTTTATTTATCTTCACCAGAAAACTCTGGTTTTAAAATTATGGCTTCGAAAAAAAAAAAAAAAAACTCTTGACAATGGAAAAATATCAGAGACATTATTAACGGATTAAATAAAAGTTTAAAAAAGAAAGCGCGAGAACAAAAAATTAAAAGTGACAGGTGTTCTAAAAAGTACAAGCTTCTGTAAAATCTTATTTTCAACAAAGCAACTCTAGGTGCACTAACAAATAAACGAAACCAGTATTTCAGATAAAAATATTATTTTGAAATAAGTTTGTTTAAAAAGAAAAAAAGTTGCGTATCAAAATGAGTTTCTGTTTACAGTTTATCAGAAATTCTCAAGCAGCACGCAATAATTTAAATTACATCAAAAGAAAAACATAAGAAGCATAGAAACATTTTATGGTTTTTAAAATATTTTTTAAAAGTTTTTATGTAAAATGAAAAATACATGTAACTTATGAAAGTACACACAGCAAGCAAAATATACTGTGTCGTTGGGTGAATCCTAAAAGGAAAAGTGGACTTTTTTCCCATTTTTTTTCGTAAAGAATCCCAACATTAAAATATCATGCTGCTAAATCTCTAGCGAAATAAACCTAAAAGATAAAAAATAAACTGCAGGAAGTAATGGAAAAAAGTTTTTCAAAAAGCATTTTTTATGCTTCCTGTTATTTTCGGTAACTTAATTGATACTTTACGTTCGTTGTTTCAGTGTTTTAGCAATGTTGTACTATTGTGTAGTTAGATTTTATTTTGATGGGCGTGTTTCCTGCGTAGTTAGAGCTTCAAAAAACTTCAGTTTTGAAGGAAGCTATTCTTAATTTAAAACGCAAGAAAGTTAAGTTTTTAAAATATTTTTAGATGTATTTTTTATTTGTTTCTTCTAACGATCAGCTCTTTAAAAAAGTTAAAATTATGTGAAGTGAAGGTGAAAAAGTTTTATCGTTACATGTGAATGTTTGACAACAGGGTTTTGTTTAATTTTTTTTTTGTTTTTATTGTCTCAGAAACATGATTAGAGGTTAATGGTCACAAAAAGGAAAAAAAGTAAACAAAAAAAAAAAAATAACTGCTGAGTAGAAACGATAATTACAAAATTCAGGTTTAATTACTCATTTATTTTTAAAAGATCTCATTTTTTAAAAGTAAATAATTTATTAAACTTATTCAGTTCACATGGTCTGTTTACTTCTACTTCAAAAGTGAAATTGCTGTTAAATATTCCATTACTAAAATACATTTTTAAAGTGCTGTCTGGGCTCCTGTTGTAGGTGCAACTAAGCGAGACATAGAGAAGAAAAGGATCAGCAGGGTTTAAGAAGCGTGACAAAATTTAGCTTGTTTAATGAAAAGGAAAAAAACAAACAATGGCATACGCATTGTATTAGGTACCCCTAAAAACACACACACATCCATCATATCCTTTTCACACAATAGAATTATACAGTAACTTAGAAAAACAAATACTCACAGCAAATTCTGCTACTTTAACAAAGTTGTCTAAAAATTTAAAATTAATAGAAATACAAAAGATCTATTGCATTTGGAATTAAAATATTCCGTAAGCGAGTTCGACATTTCCTTTCTTGCCACTGTTAGCCAGCATCTCTACTGCAGTGGCCCACTCTAGTCTCTAGTCTAACGCAAAAAAAAACAACGCTACATACACGCACACACACACACTGATGGTATTATATTTATGAAACAAGCATTTAGCATGATTTCACAACTATTTATACAGCAGGTTTAGATTTTGATTACTAAATTATAAACAAACATCGAATGGTCCGTATTTGTATGTTGTTACGGTTAACCGTTAACATCTTAACACTAACAGTAAAACTAACATTTTAAAAAACTGTTAAAAAACACCATATGTCAACTAAAGTGGAATAATAAAATAATTCTTTCGTTATTTTGATAATATTGCATTAGTTTTTTGTTTTTGTTTTTTTACACTAAAAAGACTCTTCGTGTTTTTAAGTCAGAGGAGCGCGAATAAAAATTTATTTATACTAAGAAGAAAACTACTAAAATTAGTTTTTTGCTTACATTTTATTTTCATATGTATCCGGTGGGTGATTTTTAACCCCATCTTGGCAAAAAGGCCTATTTACAAGTGATGTTTCAAGTAGAACATACGATCCATCGTGAAAGATGAAAAAATTTTAGTCAATTCCTTGTAAATTCCAGTATGTACAAGAAAACTCCTACTATGGATGCTTTATAGTTACAAGAACTAGATCAGATCAAAATGATGTACTACTGGCATTATAACTGAGCTGGAGCTAGCCAGGCTTCACTTTCCAGTCTTGTTAAGAGTTCAAAAGCATCTAGACGTCCTTGTGGGTGATGAATTATTTTCCACTCTACAATCCTTTTCCCTAGACGAAACACCACAAGCCTCTCATTACTGTTATATTAAGCGTTTGGTAGTGAGAGAAGGAATAACGAGGATTAAATTTTAACAACATTTATTATTAGTTGAGAGTACAGAGACATTGAAGGATGGGTGGAATGTCAGTTTCAGCGGCCAGTCATCAAGAATGGCAGTCAGGTGTAAGGATAGCACTGGGTGTTGACCTAATTCTTGTGTGAGTTTGGTGTGAGATCAATGGATATGGTTGCTGCCTGTGTTGGTTGATTGAGGTCATGATGAAGAGTAGTATGTCGTTTTAGATATGTTGAAACAATATGAAATGTCAGTTTCAGTGGGTGATCGACAGGGTAGCAATCCAGTGTAAGCATAGTGCCAGGAGTTGACCTATCTCTTGTGCTGGCCTGGCCAAGGTCACAGGATATGGTCAGTGAATGTTTGGTTGATTGAGGTCATGGTGGAAGGTCATTTTGTTGGTTGTTAGACCTGTTTTTGAACCATGGTGACATCAGATAAGCATGGTTTTGACAAGCCTGTTCCGTGGAACATAGGTCCAGTGTTGACTGTGAAGGGAATACTTTATTTTGAGTCAAAATTAGGCCAAGGTGACAGTGGGGTTTGGTAGGCCTGTTCTATAGAACGAAGGTTGCTGTTAAGGTCATGGTGGATGGTCAATTTTGTTGGTTGATATTTTCCAAAGTGACAGTGTTGTCAACAATGAATGCTTATAACTGGGTGGTGTTGAGGCTTGGTAGTCAAATATCATGGCTGGTGCTTATCAAGGTGATGAGTTTGGTGTCGAAGGTGGGATAGTTAGCCACTTTCTGGCTAGTGTTTGCTGAGGTGGGAAGTTGGTGTCAATGAAGGTTTGTAGCTGGGAGGAGTGAAGGTTGAGATGTTTTTTAATTCAAGCTGGATAGCCAAGGAGAATGGTCAAGCCTGGGAGTGGTAACAGTCATTGAGAGATGCAGTCATGTTGAGTGGTGGAGCAAGCAGTGGTGGTTGTGGTGGCAGCAGCATGAAATGTGTGACAACCCGCTGAACCACGACTCTGTTGTCATGGTGACATGATAGTGTTCTCCATGACATCCATATATAATCACACCGGACTGTAAACGCTCTGGTCATTCATAGAGACCTGCTTCTAAGCAGGTCTGGTAGTCCCCAGGGTCATCTCTCTCTCTGGCGAATGGTTACAATTGGTCACCGCCCCAGCTCACTTCATAGACAAGATATGATACATGGAACATAATGCATACAAAACGACTTTTGTTATTTCATTTTCTGCCTTCATGGTGTTCACATCTGGCTGGCATAGAATTGTTGAATCAAAAGAGATCTACTTGCAACAGAGTATAACATTATTATTACTATTTCCATGGTAAATATTCTGACAAGATTTATTCCTGAGTCCCACAAGTTCTGATCTTCACAGCTAAGACTGGGATAAATCATCCTCATTCCCTTTGTATTCCATTAGTAAGAAGGTAGTTTCAGTCAAAAAAAATTCCCAAGAATGCTGCCTGGTGGAACAGTCTCTTGAGAGGATGCTTTCCTAATCACTACAATCTTACCCTCTTCAAATCTAGGGTTAACTGATCTTTCCTACATATCCACATAAACTGTTTAATCCCTCCTCTTATTCAACATCCTCATTCAGTAATCCTCTAACTTGAGTGGCTCTTGGGCCTTGTATTGGGTATTGTGTGAAAGATTAGTAAAAAATTTTTTAATAATATATATTTATAGAAGTAGAAAGGATTATTATAAAAATAGACATATGTCTATATTATTCAATGAAACCTGCTTGAATGAAATCAATATTTGGCCTAAATACACACACACACACACATATATATATATGATAAATAAAAGAATTAATAATATTTTATTTATCATCCAGCATTATTTTTATTACTTTAAATGTTATAGTTAGTGGATAGACATGTTTGAATAGACATCCATTTATTAAACAGTGTAAAATTTAATCTATCAGCCTGTGCATCTGAGTGTCTTAATAAAGAAAATGTTTCTACTGGCAATTTTTTGAACCAACATTCTCTTTGTAAAGAAACCATTGCTAGTGTGCTTTTAAATGCTTTCAGCCATAGAATAAAACACAGTGGTTTAAAGCATGTATTTTAAAGAAGAACTGAAAAGATACCACTTAAAAGTCTATACAAAACCAGAAAATGAGTAAATTGTCATTTGTCTTAAATTCTATGTTTTGTGTTCTTATTTTATAACAGACTCAAATTAGTCCACCAATATTGTTTGCAAGACAAATAGTGTAAACTCTAAGAACAAAGTGACAACTTATTACATTAAATATCATTACCAAAGCACAGACATGAATGTAATATGGGAACCAGTAATACAGAGAGCTGAGAAAAACAACAATAACAAAAGTTTTAATATGAGCTTTGGTAAAAAATAATTGTTGAGATAATTGGTTTAAGTCCCAAAAATTCATTCTCCAATGTTCCCAAGAATACAGTGGATAAAAGTGTTGGTTGAGTGATCCAAAAAATGACTTAACCCAAAGTGTTGTGTTCAGTACCTGGCCACAGCAGAGGGAACATCATATCCAAAGGCATGGAATTAGAAAAAAATAACCCCACCCCAGACTAAAGGGTCCAAAATCATATCCCAAGAAATATTACCTAAAAAAAGCCAGAGCCTACAACAGACAGAACATCATGAATATGGCAACAAAGTCTGAATAGTTTAAATAGTTACAATACCTCATCTCAGAAATAGACAGAAAATTTTATAATTTCAAAGCATGACGTCTCTTGCCAAAATTTCATTATTAAAATTGGCATCATTTTTTCTTGTATTGTAAATAATTATTTTAAAAAGATACAATTTTAGCTTTTTTCATAATTATTTATAATACAGAACATCATTCTGTGTCTAAGTCTTTTAATATCAGGAAGATAGGAAATCATCAAGTTTATTTATCCAACCTGAGCTTTTATCTAAGTTTAAATTTGGTAATCTGATATCCTTTATTCACTATATTATTATTAACTATTGAAAAGTATTTCAGAGCAATGTATTTCAACAGTAGCATCTTATAAAATTTAATTTTTGAAAAAAAAAAAGTTGCTCTTTTTATTTTTTTCTTAGCCCAAAATTATCAATAACAGAATTATGTCAGAAAATGATTTTTTACGAGATAACCATGTTAACTTTCTGATAAAAACAAAATAATTTACCAGTATAATGGTAATGCTATTTCAACAATTACAGAAGTAATTTATCATAGGCCATTCACACGAAAACGCATTAATTTTGCTGACATCTGAAATAGTTTATTTAACATGTTAACTATGATAGGTCAATTGCAAAATCCAACTTATAGTATTGTTATAGTTTGGTTTTATCTGGATCTTTGCAATTTTGAGTTATTTAAGAATATAAATTGAAATAACTTAGCCCCTTAATTTAAGACCAGTATGATCCTAAAATCAATTTTCAATCAATTTTCATTTCATAGTTACTGAATTTTCCTACCTTGTCAAAATTAATAAATTTTCCTAAATTCATTCAAATTATACAAAAAATGAAGATCACCATGGCCCTTACATTAGATACTTTCAAGTTGTCTGGTGAAATTGGCATCTTATGATCAAAATGTTAATGTTTACATATGAAGGATCAGTTTTAATTCTTCATTAAATAATGTTTTAATTCTTTCATTTAAATAATGAATCTACAAATATCTTTTTCAAATTTAAATATTTTTAAATCTACAAATATCTTAAATTTTAGAATTATTTACCTTATATTTTTTTTCATGGGTTTTTTTTTCATGTAGATCAGAAATTAAATATTTTACCTGTTTTATAAATGCTATTTGAAATATAAAAAATTTTTTATGATTTCATATTTATATTAATTTTTTTTAAATTTATAATTAACAAATTATTAACATTGTAAACTAATTAACATTACCATAATTACTAATTTCTCAATGTAAAAAATGAGTCACTTATTTGCAGATCCATGACAGTGATTTCTGAAAATGATTTAACTTTTTACAGAAAATTTGGAGCAAGATCAGATAGGAGTGATAGAAGAAAGGATGAGGAGAAGGATAGTGGATAGATCAAGGCAACTGGAGATGTCGATTGACATTACATTTGAATAGCTGGAGATTATAGCTCTCAGGGAAACTGGAATAGGGAAGGGAGTTCCACAGGCGAGAGATGCGAGACATGAAGCTATTGGAGTAGAAGAGACGGCTACATTTAGGAGTTTTGACAGTGAAGGGGTGAAAGCGGGATGCCAGCCTCGTAGGGTGCTTGAACTCATGACGTCTGGAAACCAGCGAATGCAGCTCCCCGGAGCAATTGCCATGAAAGTATCTGTAAAACAGACAGAGAGAGAGGCGACGGCGCGCGTCTGTGAGAAAGTGGCTGTAGACGAGATGCCAGAGCAGGGCCAATTATATTGCATATCCGCCTCTGGAGCCTATCAAGAACCCCGAGGCAAACAGAAGGGGCTCCAGACCATATATGGCAGCAATACTCCATGCAAGGGCGAATTGTTGATTTGTAGATCTGGAGGATCGATTCCGGGGAGAAAAATTTCCTGGCGCGGCACAGGGAGCCAACTTTCCTTGCGGTGGACGAAGCAATTGACTCAATGTATTTGTTCCATCTCAGGTCAGCAGTCAACGTGAGACCGAGCAGCCGCAGAGAGGTGCTCTCGAGAAGTTGAGCGTCAGACATTCTAATGGAGGGCAGGGAAGGATCTCTGTGGTGATTAATAGAGAGCAGTTTTGTTTTTGAAGCATTAAAGTTGACCAGCCAATTCCTGCCCCAGTTCACAACCGATTGGAGGTCCTTTTCGAGACGCACGGCCAGGTTAGTTTTGTCAGTGACACTAGATTTGTTTTTGAGGCAGGAATAAATTGTGGTGTCATCCGCGTAGATGCCAACTTGGGAATTTATGGCGTCAGGAAGGTCATTTATGTAGATAAGGAATAGAGTGGGGCCTAGGATGGAGCCTTGAGGAACACCTGCGTTCGTGGGATAGGAACTGGAGGAGAATCCGTTGAGAACGACCTTCAATTCACGGTTTGACAGGAATGATTGTATTAGGTCAAACAATCGACCCGTAATGCCATAACCCTGGAGCTTGCGAAGAAGGCCGGCATGCCAAACCCTATCAAATGCTTTAGAGATGTCTAGGGCCATGGCATGAGCTTCCCAGTTATTTTGAAGAGCTTGGTAGACAGTTTCAGTGATGGCCGTAAGTACATCAGCTGTAGATCGGGCAAAGCCGAAGCCATATTGCTTGTCTGAGAGCAGATCATGGGATGTGAGGTGGTTAACCACTTCAGTATTGATTAGGGCTTTGAAGACTTTGCTGAAGAGGGGTAGGAGACTGATAGGATAGGTAGTTAAAGGGTCAGAGGGGTCGCCAGAGTTCTTGAAGACAGGAACAATCGAAGAGGACTTCCAGCAGTCAGGAAAACAAGATTCCTTGAGGCAGTAGTTATATAGTTTAGAGAGGGCGGGCGCCAGTTCAGGCGCGCATTTCTTCAAGACAATGGCTGGTATCCCATCTCCACCACTAGCCTTGTTGGGGTCTAAATTGGAGATAATGCCCAATACCAAAGACGGGGTTATGTGTAACCCACTCAATAGGGCCTCAGTTCTAAGAGGGAAGTCGGGTATGGGTACACCGGAAGAGTCGAGCGTTGAGTTGAATGAAAATTTCCGAGCAAAGCATTCAGCCTTGTCGGCAGAGGAGGTCAGGACTTCGAACTGGTTGAACAAAGGAGGTATAGAGGGTTTGCAATTGTTCAATACGCTCTTGCAGAGACGCCAATAATCTTTGGAGCCAAATTTGCGAGATGCAATACGCTCCTTCATCCGAGCAGCAAATAGTGACTTAGCATCGTTGAGGACACGCTTACACTCGTTACGGGCGGAGGCAAAGAGACGTCTATTGCAGTCAGACATGTCGCTACGAAATAGGTGAAAGAAGTGGTTCCTATGGGCGATGGCGGCTGAGCAAGCAGCGGAGAACCAGGGGGAGGAGCGCGACTTGACCCTATATTTCCTTGAGGGGATGAAAGCGTCGATTCCAGCTTTAACCCAGGATGAGACCTCAGAAGCACATTCTTGGACGGGGAGCGTAAAGACAACATCCCAGGGGACATCGCGGAGGAAATCACGGAACGCGTCCCAGTCAGCTCGTTGATAGTAGAACGAAGTTCTAGTGGTAGGAGGTTCTTTGCAGGGGTGGAGTTGAAGGAGATGTTAACAGATACTACCGCATGATCAGAGTTACCAAGAGGGCAGAGTTGCGTGGCGCTACAGGACTCAGGGATGGAGGTAAAACACAGATCAAGAAGAGAGGCTTTACCTTCCCGGTTGAAGGCAAAATGAGTGGGGAAGTTAACTATCTGCGTGAGGGATTGAGAGACTGAAAAATTGAGCGTTTGAATGCCTGCGTGGTCAGTAGTAGCATTCTTAAGCCACATGGTATGATGGGCGTTAAAGTCGCCAAACACAAATATGTGAGCAAACGGGTGGAGGGAGAGAGCCTTGTCTATGCTGTCAGAAATGCTATCGAGTATCCCACAGTCTTGAGAGGATGGAGAGCGGTAAAGGAAGAAGAGATAGCTTACCGCATTGAGAAGAGATAGTCGGAGACACATGTACGACTGGTCTGGCGATTCGAGAGACAACTCTCTGGCCAGAGGGAGATGGTCCTTGACGTAGACACCAAGGCCGTGCATGTGGGTTAGAGAGTCTTTTCTGAGGAGAGGAAGGTAGCCTGGGATCGAGAGATCAGAGGAGGGGATAGACGAGACAAGGTTGGTCTCACAGAGAGCCAGTATATCCGGGCAGTTTGCAGTGAGGAAAGATTCCATACTGCAGAAGTTTGTTCTAATGCCACGGATGTTGGAGAACGAAATGTTGAGGGGTTTAGGTGATTTTTGAGTGGCTGGTTTAGGATTACTTTTTCGGTCTTTGTAAGTCATGTGGAATTTTGGTTGGAAGATGAGAAGGCCCGAAGTAAAAGAAGCAGACAGTTATCGACCGTGACGTGGGCAGAGAGGAGTTGGCACAACCTGCATCATAATGTGGCCTCAGGGTTGCCCACCGGAGGTGACTGCAGGGACACCTTTCCATGCGCGACATGGCACTACAAACACCCCGGTATTATACAACTGTTGATCAGAGCGGCCGCTCAAGACGCTACGCAAGAGTTAGGGCTCCTAACTACCAGTCGGAAACAGCAACCAGAGAACTGTCAACCGTGTACCCTCAGAATGAAGAGGTGATGCCACAGACTGCACACATCACGGGAGAAACAGAGCTGCACTAATACAGAGGCCAGAGAGAGAGAGAGAGAGAGAACCCCTTCCCCTTCCTAAACAAGAAACAAGGCGTAAGCCTCTACTCATGTCCAAGAGAAGGGAGAGGAGTGTTGACCCGGCGGTAGGAAAACCTACCTACTCCTTTTACATATAACACATACAAGAACGACAAAAAACAGAGGTAACGATGAGAGAGGGAGGTACTTTCAAAGAGTCCTGGCTGACACTTGGATTTTACCCTTTCACAACATTAAGTTTTAACTTAAATCCCATTGTCTATTCTAAAAAGAAATTGAAGAAAATAAGGTTATCCGGATTTATTGATATGTCATAATAAATGCCCCAACATACGTGGCAGCGAGTGTTTGTCCGCTTTCTTCCTCATGATAACAAGTGAATGTACGGCTTACCTTAAGTCCAAGCATCGACCTGGTGGGGGGGGGGATCAACGGCCAATCCTCCGCCCTCACCAAATAGTGGGCTTGGGAGACATGCTTTCAATAAAATTAAGAACAACAGGAGAAAGAAACGGCGAAAACAATTCCAAGTTCAGACAATTTATCAAGCAAGAAGATTCGGCCAACTAGATCATGAGAATACTGACGAGACACTTTCGCATCTAGCCAAAGACATTCAATTTTCCCTTTTTTTCTGATTTTTCTTTCGAACCGGGATTTCTAACTAAACCATCAAATAGGTTAGAATGATTAGGACAAAATGTGTTACTATGGTTGACACACTGAAAAATAAAATTAAAAAAAAAAAAATAAAATAAAATTTAAAGATTAAAAAAAAAGAATTAAAAAAAAAAAAAAAAGAAATGAGTTTTTTTAGAGCGAAATTATACTCACATGAACATTCTTGGCCTTCAAATAAATCACCTTCTGATACATCTTATCAGCATAGATTCCATATAATATCCATCTCTACACATACACAGGGAAAGCTCCATTGTGTGTGTGTCTTAAAAATTTAACAGTGGAATGCTGTAAACAAAATGAAAATGAAGAACAGTAGTGATAAATTTAACTTTTATAGATGTGTGCATTTATTTAACTGCAACAGAAAAGAAATGATTTGCTTTCCAACTTTCATGAGGTTGCAACATAAAACACTTAGTATATAAAATAATCTCAAACAATAGTTTGTAGTTCTTAAGTACTGAATTTATTATGTCAAAGAATAAGTGTTTAAGCATTAGACAGAAATTAAATATGGAACATTATTCATGAGCAGCCAATAACTTTGTAGAGAGTTTAGTGATAAGAAAAATCTTATGATCAAAGCATAATGGACTTCTAAATTTCCACAAAAGTCTTACAATCTACAGAAGTGCAAATATGAGAGGATCAACTGCTCAAAGAATAACAGTAAAGATATAACTCCAAATGAAGAAATGCAAAGTTGGAGCTACAAGAAAAAAAACAGCAATGTGCAAAAATGTAAAATACTAGGTATCCCAGCACTCAGCTTACAGCCAATGAAATTCTTAACTAAACACTAAAAAAAAAAATCAACTCGCCGTGTTATTTCATTCAATATCTCCATAAAAAACAATGCATACCAAAAGCTTATTTCATGAACTTTGTTTCTATCTTATTTATTTTTATATGTAACTACAGTGTGCGAGGAACATTACAGTTTGAAAATAGAGACATTTTGGTGATTTCGCAAAATATTGGTCATTTTGTAATATGCGCACTCCGCAGGGTTATTACAATTGAATTTTGGTAACATGTTTAGTTTGAAAATTAACATTCTAAGTTTCATTTTCATATATTTTTTAATTTTAATAAGAAGTTTGAAAACAATTCAAATGAAAAGTTTCATCGTAAAATTCAAATGCTTCCTGTAAAAATAAAAACACATAAAATATATCGTTAAAATGCTCATTTAATAATCTAAAACTAAAAATCAAAATCAAATATGAAACGATATCTCCATTTTGCGCGTGTGTGATTATGTGTAATCATGTGCGACTCGCTCGGCCATCATTTTAACTCTACGCGACAGTCAATACACAGCGTCAACACGGACACCCAAGAATCGACCAGCATTTTCTATGGACGAAATTTTCAAGGAAATTGGTAACAATTTGTTTTAAATATTAATTTTCTATGTTGGGATTTAAAAACCGTTTTCGTTATAAAAAAAACATGAAACAAAAAATCGATTTGTTTACTTTACGCTTGTTGGGACTTTTGGGTCATTTGATTTATCAGAAGGATTTTTGTTATTATCGGTTGCGTGTCTAACCGTGTCCCAAACAAATATACAAACAAGCGTGAGATTTCAAACAAGGAAAAAACGAGACATATATAGATCAAAACAATAAAGCATTTATATACAATTAAACATTTACAAACTGGAACAATATGTGTATTAATGCGTGCGTAAATTGTATGTGTTGCTGGAATGTTTGATGTCTCTGTGTCGTTATGTTTGCTATTTTCTTGTTTGTATCAAATATTGGAGTAATAAGATTTAAGAGTTTTTTTTGCAAAAGTTTGTCGAAGTAGTCTACCTTTGAACGTGTTTGTGTCTTATTTCTTATTTTTGTAATGATTATAAATCAATATGTATAAGAAATTTAGTGGAAAGTTTCGAGAGTCGTTCGTTGAATGTTCAAAGTGAGTCAGTGAGTGTTCTTTGAAAAGCGCGGCAAGATTGTTTTTCCAAACGTCGTGGAGTATTTAGGCAATTGCTCGGTGAATTTGCTAGACTGACTGAATGGGGCTGTCTGCTTCCCTTTTTATAACATTTTGGGTTTTCAAAAGTGGCTCAAGTCATTTTGGCG
This sequence comes from Acanthosepion pharaonis, assembly GCA_903632075.3. Classification (NCBI taxonomy): domain Eukaryota; kingdom Metazoa; phylum Mollusca; class Cephalopoda; order Sepiida; family Sepiidae; genus Acanthosepion; species Acanthosepion pharaonis. The sequence goes on along the minus strand of CAHIKZ030003454.1, from coordinate 72,608 downwards.
CAATTCCCGTTTCAGAAAACGATCGACCAATGGAATTGCTTGGTTCGATTCTTGCCATTTCTATTGGTTGAGGTTTTTCTGTACGTAGGCGTACGATGTGGACTGTGCCTTTTTAAGGTTAGAGAAGTTAGAATACTAGAAGAGTCCACAATACCTCCCCCCAGATTAATGCCATGGTGAATGAGCATTAATATGTTATGTAGGTTCGATATTTGGTCGGCCAGTGAACATGTCTGCCTGACTTTGTGCGGGTAGACTGTGTTGGTTTAGTCGTATCAGTAGTTGTTTGCGTATCTGTTTGTTCCGTTGTTGTCGTCTTTGTTGTCGTTTGATCTGTGTCGTCGCACTGTAAATATGCTGGTTTAAGTCGGTCGATGCTGACGGTGTTTTGTTTACCAGCGATGTCGATCGTAAAATATTTGGGTGTTCTAGATATTACTAGATGTGGGCCTGTGTAGTTTGGCGTTAATGGTTTTCGTACTGTATCGCGCCGCAGGAAAACATATTCTGACGAATGTAAATCTGTCGGCACGTAGAAAGGTTTTCTACAAACTCGTGTAGGCGTATATATAACGTCCATCATTTTCTTTTGAGGTCGGCCACGAAGTAATTTGTCAGGGTAGATCTCGTCTCGTTATAAAAAAATCTGTCCTGGCAGTGTTGTTGCTTTTCCAAAGACTAGTTCTGCGCTAGTACATTTAAGATCCAGTTTTATCGTATTTCGCAGCGCAAGCATCACAAATGGTAGCTTATCTACCCACGTACGAGCACTGGTAGACGCTGTTAATGCGTACTTGAGCTGTCGGTGAAATCTCTCTACTAAGCCGTTGCTGCATGGATGATATGCCGTAGTGGAGATGTGTTTTATACCCAGGATGTTGACAAATTCGTTGAACAGAGTCGACTGGAATTGGGGACCTCTATCGGTTGTGATAACTGCAGGGCATCCGAAAATAGAAATCCAGTTATGAAAAATCGCGTTCGCCACCGCTTCTGCTGTTATCGACGTTAGCGGTACAGCTACTGGCCATCGCGTGAAGCGATCTATAATTGTTAGGATATATTCATGTCCATTTATCTTCTCGAGTGGACCCACCAAATCTGCGTGTATGTGAGTAAATCGTCCATCAGGTGTCGCAAAACTTGATGATGGCGCTTTGGTGTGTCGATGTATTTTTGTTGCCTGGCAACGTTGGCACATGCGAGACCACTGTTTCACGTCTGAAGCCATACCGGGCCAGACGTATCTGTCAGATATGATCCGCAGCGTAGCCTTCGCTCCAGGGTGAGCTGGCGAATGGAAGTGATTGAAAATCGATCTTCTCCTTGAAATAGGTAAGTATGGTCGAGGATTACCTGTAAAACGTCACAATACACTAGTTTGTTAGTGAAAGGTAAAGGTCTTTTTCGATCTTAAGTGAAGTATCTTCCTGTACTGACGGTAGTTCATTATCGTTCGCTTGTTCCTCGGCGAGAGTGTCAAAATTCAGTGTCTGTGACTGTAATGTGTTAAGTGTGGTTCTTGATAATGCATCCGCTACAGTGTTATGCTGACCTTTTATATACCGAATATCTGACGTATATTGGCCGATGTAGTCTAAGTATCGGAGGTCACGCGGATTTAATTTGTCAGCCTTCGCGTTTAATGCGTATGTAAGTGGTTTATGGTCGGTGAGGATTACGAAATCTCTTCCTTCTAAAATGTGTCGGTAGTGACGTATTGCCAAATATACTGCAGTAGTTCTCTCGAGAAAGTGCTATATTTTTCTCTGTGTAGTATTCAACTTTAGCGAGAAAAAAAGATAGGGTTTCTCTATACCGTTGGTAATCTGGTGTAGTACTGCGCCAATCGTGTCAGCCGATGCATCCGTTGTGAGGGTCAGATTGGAGTCTCAGATGAATTAATATACGTCAGTTTTGTACATCTTTGTAATGCCTCTTTCGCATCTTCAAAAGATTTTAATTCGTCTTTCGATAATACAATTTGCGAGTTCTTTTCTTTCGTTGCGATAACATGTCTGTCAGTGGTAATAATATCGACGCACAGTTTGGTATGAATTGTCGATAGTAATTTATCATCCCCAAGAATCTCCCTTAATTGCTTCAACATAGAAGGTGGGGGATAATTCGTGATTGCTGTAATCTTTTTGATCTAAGGGAGACAATCCTTGCTGGTCTATGACGTGTCCGAGAAAAGTTAATTGTGGTACAGCGAATATACACTTGTCGATGTTTAATTTCAATCCGTAATGTTGTGTTGTTTTAGAACTGCATGTAAATGTTCCTGATGTTCAGCATGGGATTTGCTTGCAATTAGCACATCGTCGATATATGCGTACGTATAGGGCATACCTCGTAACACCTCGTCGATCAACCTTTGGAATGATTGTGCCGCGTTGCGCAACCCAAAGGGCATTCTCGTGAACTCGAATAGTCCGAAAGGGGTAGTAATGGCAGTCTTTTGAATGTAATCCTCTTCGATTGGGATTTGGTAATAAGCTTTAAGGTCGAGCTTAGTAAAGACTGTTGCACCTTCTAGCGATAATGCGAAATCTTTTATGTGCGGTATTGGATATTTGTCCGGAACGGTTTGGGCATTCAATAGCCTATAATCTCCGCACGGACGCCAACTGATTGCGTCTGCTTTCGTAACCATGTGTAGAGGGCTGGCATAAGGGCTTTTTGAAGGGCGAATTACGCCTAGTTTAAGCATATTATCGAATTCATCTCGTGCGATCTTTAGTTTAGTAGGATGAAGCCTACGTGGTTGGGAATGAACTGGGGAACCAGTCGTTTTAATACTGTGTTTAGCATGGTGTTTAACGGGTTCGTTTCGTGATGACGGTGTTAACAGTGATTGGTACTGACGTATTATCTCATCGTAGCCATTAGCTGTTGGTATAATATTCGTCAGACCGATTGTCGAGTATTTTGAGATGAAACCGCAGCGTTTGACATTCGTACTCGTGTCAGTTAGTGTCTGAGATGCGAGTTCTACTGATAATGCATAATGTGTCAGGAAGTCCGCTCCTAATATGGGCATCGAGACATCCGCGATTATAAATGTCCACGTGAGCTCTCTCCTTAGACCTATGTCTAATGTTAGGGTTCTTTCACCGTATGTTGCAATGGGTGTGCCATTTGCCGCTTCAATGCTGTGTTTTTCGTTAGAAGTTGTCTACTGCAATTCTTCTGAGGTAAGACGCTGATTTGGGCACCGGTGTCAACCAAAAATTCAATCCACTGGATTTATCATAAATGTAAAAGAGACGGTTAGTCTTGAATTGTCTGGCATCCAACGTCTCTACTGAATGCCAGGATGTCCGTTCCCTCCTGTTTGACGGTTGGTGATTTCTTGTATGAACAGGGTTGTCTACACTTATTAGCGTGCGCGCCAAATTTTTCGTGATACCAACATTTTTCATTTTGGTAGTCGTTTCGTCGTCGTTGGTATTTGTGCCGAGAATTTGATCTCCAATTTTGTTTATTACGCTTGGTATAATAATTATCGCGTCGGCTTACATGAGAATTCTGTAGCTCACGTAGTTGTATGGATATTTCTTGCAAGTCTGTAGATAGTTTTTTGTATTTGTCGATCGATGTCTGGCATGAGGCCATCCCCTGTGTTAGTTGCGGAAATATGCTTAATTGGTGCCGTGTCGGTTATTTTATCCGCAATTGTCGCAAGCTTCTGTATATCCATATCATCCGCCAATGCAGCTAAAATTCGTACTACATCTGGTGGTAGTTTGTCCAGCCACATTTGTCGGAATACCGTGGTTGATATATCATTATCGCCCAATAATTGTTGCATCCTTCGTAGTAACTGTGATGGTTTGGTATATCTTCAGCCGTGACATTAGATAGAAGATCACGTATTCTTTTCTCCTCCGAAAACCAGATCTATGCAATATCGCTTGCTTAAGGATTTCGTATGGTTTTTCAACCGGGAAGGAAGTTAATATATCTGCTACTTCAACTGCTACCTCTGCTGGTAGTTTTTCCACTACTGCTGCGAATTTTGATTGCTGAGAATTTATGCGCCTGGCTTGAAATATTGCATCAAGTTGAAGGAACCACGTTTGCACATTTGCGTTGAAGGCGGGCATCTCTAGCCTGATGGCTGTTTCTGATATGGGGGTTGGATCAGCCATCTGTAGTGTTGAAATTCTTTATCCGTTTCGTTGTTGAATGTGAATTTTTTATGTGTCGTAGTCACCAAAATTTTTTGTTGGCGATGAGTTTTATTTTGGCGTGAACGTCGGGTATCACTATTTTAGTTGGCACGTCGAATGGTTATTTTTTTTTTTTTTTGAGTGGGTTCAATTCACGTTCTGGATCCGTTTTAATTCGCACGTCGGGTTCACTATGTTTGTTGTGTGTGTTCGCACGTCGAGTTCACCATTTTTAGTTCGCACGTCGGGTTCATCATTTTCGTTGTGGTGTGTTCAATTCACGTTCTGGGTCACCATTTTTGTTGGGACTTTTTTTTCTTGGGTCATTTTTGATTTATCAGAAGGATTTTGGTTTTGATTTATTATCGGTTGCGTGTCTAACCGTGTCCCAAACAAATATACAAACAAGCGTGAGATTTCAAACAAGGAAAAAAACAGACATATATAGATCAAAACAATAAAGCATTTATATACAATTAAACATTTACAAACTGGAACAATATGTGTATTAATGCGTGCGTAAATTGTATGTGTTTGCTGGAATGTTTGATGTCTCTGTGTCGTTATGTTTGCTATTTTCTTGTTTGTATCAAATATTGAGTAATAAGATTTAAGAGTTTTTTTGCAAAAGTTTGTCGAAGTAGTCTACCTTTGAACGTGTTTGTGTTTGTATCGTATTTCTTATTTTTGTAATGATTATAAATCAATATGTATAAGAAATTTAGTGGAAAGTTTCGAGAGTCGTTCGTTGAATGTTCAAAGTGAGTCAGTGAGTGTTCTTTGAAAAGCGCGGCAAGATTGTTTTTCCAAACGTCGTGGAGTATGTCTGCTTCCCTTTTTATAACATTTTGGGTTTTCAAAAGTGGCTCAAGTCATTTTGGCGCAATTCCCGTTTCAGAAAACGATCGACCAATGGAATTGCTTGGTTCGATTCTTGCCATTTCTATTGGTTGAGGTTTTTCTGTACGTAGGCGTACGATGTGGACTGTGCCTTTTTAAGGTTAGAGAAGGTTAGAATACTAGAAGAGTCCACACGCTCACATTCAAATCACAAAAAAAAATCGAAAAATGTTCATATTCAAAGAATGAGATAAAAAAACATTCTACAAAAAAATGCAAAAAATTCTAGAATGTCTTTTATGTTTTTGCAGTATTCTCACAATAATTATAAGCATTTTCACTTACAAAGGAACATTTTTTTGTTTAAACAATTTCCTTACTTTTTAAATTGAATGGATTTTTTTTTTGTTACGATTTATTGCTGTCTAGATACAAATTTATGATTTAATAATCATTTTCCTAATTTATTATTATTTTCTTAGTCTAAAAAATCTAATGATTATAAAATTCATTATTAAAAATTTATGGATGATTAAATATGAAAGGGGAGGAGATGAACCCAATTTTAACAAACTAAACATAAAAAAAATGCAACGTAAATTAAACATAACTGATGTTAGTAGGGCCTTTTTTTCCAAACCTCAAAATGAGAGGCAATAAAGATAAATTTTTTTTATCAGCCCATTGGACAAAAACATCAAGATTTTATCCAACTCTCTCGAATAAGGGAGGGGAAAATATAACGGTTCAGGCATGGGAAATATAAAATGTTTACGACCCAAACGAGATGAAAAGGAGACCAAAACAAACTGGGGAGGTTGGGAATCTCAACTTGATCATAACCAAAGATGCAAATATATTTTAACAGCCCAAGAACAGCACTTACTCACATTAACTAGGTCTAACCTAACTAAGGGGAGGGCTCCACAAGAAAACCACCTCGATGTAGATTGACCTAAAAAACAGAAAAAATCAAGGCTAGTCCCATTCAAACGAACCAACGCTCGCCATTCGTTTCAACCCAGAATACAGGGGCGACACATTGTCACACGCGTATGCGCGATCAATAGCAAAGCTGTTCGGGGAGCGAACGAGCCGTCAAAATCGCCGACATGGTCCCAAAAATTGCAGACCTGAGAACAATGGTAGAAGGCGTGTGAAGCCGTTTCTTCCAAACCAAGGTCAATGGTTCACAGTCTGGCAGATCCGCCATTAGCCCCATATGAAGGCCTTGTCATTGAGAGGCAGCCTATTCCGAGCCAATCGCCAGGTAAGTGAAAACTCAGGTTTACTGAGATAATCCGCTGCTGACGCCCAAGACCAGAAAAAGAGAAACTCCTCCTCCGACAAGTCAAGCCGCTCACGTAGAGGATCCTTCGCGAACTCCTCCACTAAATAACGATAGAAGACCTTCCTAGGCCGTGAAAGGTCACTGGACCGAGGAATGATCGTCAAGGCGTACCGACACTCGCGAAGGAAATCCAATTGATCCCAGGGTTTACGACGGCGCTCAGCCCGCGAAATGGGGGACTTATAGTGCGAAAATTAACGCGTCCTCATATTAATCCCCGCCATAATCGAATCTCTTGTCAATGCGCGGCGAGGCAAGTTTGTGGCTCGCCAAGTGCAGCATTCCCAACCCCATGACACGGACGTTATGCACAGACTTCTCTGTTGGCCAGATGCTTGCGTCCCCTTCTTAAAATGGAGAATAGCGAGCACTCGAGTGGCTTCTAGATTATCTTTACAGAATGAAGTCTGGACAATCGATAAAAATCAATCGGGAAAAATTGTAATTTAAAAAAAAATCCCTTTACGGACAACCTCCGTCGACGCCAAATCCGACCAGTCGCGTCTGTGACGGTTACACACCTGGCCCAGGGTCGGATCCTTTGGTTACGGCGCCAACGGTGACGTCGCTCCTCCTGGTCGCTCCTCCTGGATCCAAGCGTGCCGCTCCAACCCCTTGGTCAGATGATCACCAGCCTCGCCTTTCCCGACTCGCTTCCAATACCTGGTCACTAAAGCAACTGTACCGATCTCCGGTCTGTCTACCCACGCTGTGTTTAGATCTTAGACAGACGGGACCAGCAGGGATTGGGGCCGATACAAGTTGAGTCCGACAGGGGTGGCAAAACACAAATAAAAGAGAAAATAAACTCACGAGACAAAAAAGATTGCTGATGAAAAAAAAAAAAAAAAATGGGTAACAACCTTTTATATCTTAATGTCCGTTACATAAAAACAAAATTGTTCTCATTTCCCAACCCGCTCTGTGGACTATGGCACAAGCTTCTATCACACAACCCTAAAGATTTCGAATTGCCTACTCTTTAGAATTGTGTATGTCGGAGTGTGGTTTGGTTCGACACTGGGGCTAATTTCTATCGATCATTCGCAGTTGATTCTTCTCTTCGACTTGAGTTGTATTTCTTCTTCTTCGTCGACTTAGGCTGGAAGTTCTCTTGTCTTCGACTTGGGCTGGGCTGGAAGTTCTCTTGTCTTCGACTTGGGCTGGAAGGATTTCTTGCCGCAACTCAGCCGCAACTCTCTGTCGTCCGAGGTGGTCTCTTCTCGCTGCCGTCCGGGGCTGAACTCTTCTGTCTTCGACTTGGGCTGGAAGGATTTCTTGTCTGAGGATTCTTTTGCCCGCAAAGGGGGCGAGTCTGAATCGGGCCCGATGCCCGCGTTCAGGCTCTATCCCTGCCCGCGGTCCAGCTGCAACTCCACTCCAACTGATTTCTGTCGACTGGGGTCCTGCTTTTATTGACGCCGCAACAAACTGGGGTCAAACTGGGTCTGTCGGCGTCAGGGGTTTTCTCGATAATTCCAAAAGTCGCATTATTTTTGATTTCTCATTATCGCTATTGTTTTCACCCCTACTTCCTCACAGTGCCTTTTGTGGGGAGGTGCACACCATCTCTCTTAGTCTCTCGTATGTCAGGTGACCGTTTTTCGACCAATGGTTCCTGATCGGGCATTTCTTTCTCTTCTTTTCTGCAGATCACGTGACCGTTTCCGACCAATTGTTATTGATCGAGCATCCTTTCTCCTCCGTTCGGGCGTGGTTACATCGTTCTTGTTTTTTAAAAAACAAAATCTAATTTGGCCTTTTCGCACGTACGAAAATGATAATCTTGGCTTTTTCTCACCTGGGTTTTGTCAACCAGCCTGCCGCTAATTAGTTGTGACTTCAGGAAAGAATATTGTCGCCATCTGTGATCTGAGACAATCGTTTTTTTTTCACCTCTTGTTTTTTTTCAGACCCGGCAGTCAGAAAATCTTAATTTATCTGAATTGAAAACATCTTTCACTCGTCAATGTGGGGTTCTAATTTTTAACAGGTCAGAATCTGTATACCGTTCCACCGGTCACTCCCCTCAACCCAAAAACACTTTTTCTCTGATTAAGATTTCGTTTTCATTGTTCCCAAAATTTCCTTTATCCAAATTGATAAGGTGTCTTTCTACGCAAAAAGTAGGCTAGATGCTTTGACCGATATCTGGTTTTCATCAAGCGGCCCGTTTTGATATCATGTCTTTTTCCCTTTCTTTCTTTTTTTTTTCTTTCTTTCTTATTTCTAATTCTATTCTTCCAATTGTCTTTAAAAAATTCGGTCAACATGCTAGCTAAGATATCTTTCTGACTCGTGTTTTTGTTAATGACCGCTTTTTGTATTTCTCGACCTCTCTCTTCCCCTTCCTTCTTCTTCCCTTAGGATCGTCTAAGTACAATCTTAGTGAATTATTTTCAACTCAATTATTTTCCGTTTTAAAAAAATCAACAACCTGTTTAGTAAACCGAGTAAGAAAAATTAAATCATATTTCTATGAATATTTCTAATAATGCAAGGTGCCACAATCCTCCCTAACCGATTTGTCATTTACCCGTAAATGACACCTAAACCCAATTACATCATTTAACATGCACCATGCATTTGTCTCATGCAATTCTATTCTACTTTCTAACATGCAAGGGTAATGTTCTTTCCATTTTCTTTTTGTTCTACATGCAATGAAATGTTCTTTTCATTTTCTTTTTTTGTTCTACATGCAATGAAATGTTCTTTTCATTTTCTTCTGTTCTACATGCAATGAAATGTTCTTTTCATTTTCTTTTGTTCTACATGCAATGAAATGTTCTTTTCATTTTCTTTTGTTCTACATGCAATGAAATGTTCTTTTCATTTTTTTCTGTTCTACATGCAATGAAATGTTCTTTTCATTTTTTTTCTTTTCTACATGCAATGAAATGTTCTTTTCATTTTCTTCTGTTCTACATGCAATGAAATGTTCTTTTCATTTTCTTTTGTTTTACATGCAAGGTAATGTGTGCGTGTGTTTGTAGGTGCAGATGTGTTCACTAGGGTCTGTTCTTCTTGGTCAATGTTTTCCTCTCTGCCGTGGGAGGTTTTCCCGCCGCACGTGGTGGTCTCACGCCAGCCTCCTCCATTGGTCTTTCAGCAATTTCTTCGCCAGTCCTGTCTGAGTAAGGAACACTGCTCGGCATCTCCCTCTCGAGTTGTTGCATGCTCACTAGACTGTCGTTCGCTAATCTTCTCTTACTCTTAATCTTCCATATTATTACACCCCGATGGCTATAACTAGGAATGTACCCATTACTATTGACCAACTTATCGCGATCTGCTCATCGTCTTCCCAAGCTACACCTTCGTCTCCCAACGCACTTAACTTATCCCTTAAGTGATCCATATCGATCTTTTCTATTGGCTTCATTAATACTGGCATCTTATTTAAGGTGACATTAGAGAATCTCTTCACTATCGGCTCCCATAATTCTGTACAATTGACTAAGCCTCTACCAATCATCTCTATGAGTGAATCTTTTTCTTCATACCTTTCTTCCATCTGGTAATAGGGGGGCAAGGAGATGGACACCCCAACCGCCGAACATCCCATGGGTAGCGTCACCAGGGATAACGGTGGCCTTATTCTTAATGTCCTTGTGGACTCTCCCCCACATACCCTAGACAGGCTGATATGTTTCTGTGTGGCTACTGCCCACACCCCGTCTGAAACACTGATAGCTTGTGGTAATGCCGAGTTTGTTAATACCTCTACTTGGCAGATTCTTTTGATTCCTTCCCCCTTCCCTTCCAACAATTCTAATATGCACATTCTGCGGTTACCAGTTTTATAGATAGGGCTCAACGAGGTACAAGTCCCCAGGGTATCATCTCTACACCTTCTAGCTTCTTCAGCTGATAGCAACATGAATTTCGTTCTCCCCGAATTTAATGCTATGTAGTCTGCTTCCACCTTGTACCTAGCTATCATTCCTGAAAGGTAACAAATTCTCTTGTTGTTATTCTTCACAATCACTTAGTCTCGCTCGACTCATCACTCAATCATTTCATAACTTTTTTCTTAGTTCGGCTCTTCCCTCCCCTAACTAACCTCTAGCAGACAGAATGGTCCGGTCAGGTGTGCGTGGCGCCCACTCTAAAGGTCGTACTTCATGACACCACTGGTGGCCAATCAATAATGCCAATGATCTTCCGTTCCTCGTGAGGTGCAGCCCACATCTCCATCCCCTCCACTCACATCTACCATAGTCAGCCAATAGGATCTTGGATGAGCCAGTGTCGTTATCTGTTGACACTAAATGCTTCTATTCTGCACAGCCCTTTTTGTTCTACTGAGATTTGGGGTTCTTCTCCTCCCTGATCTCATCTTCAGAGGTGATTCCTGTTCAACCTCTAACCTTCTTTCTGTGTTTAACTCCCGTCCAGGAGGTTTTTTTTCCCTCTTCTTCATCCCCTGATTCTTCTTTCTGTTTAGAGTCTTCGCCTTGAATGTCTTCAATACCTCTCGACTCTGTGTCTAAACTTCTCCTGTTCTTTATCCTTTCCTTAAGCTGGGAAAGGGGTATTCGATCCTCCTCCTCCCACTCGCTGGGTCCTTCGTCCTGTTCAGGGTGTCTCTTTTTAGAGCCTTCGACTGCTTGATTGGACCTCTTCGTCTTTTTCTTCCTTTTCTTCGGACATGGGGGTGTGATGGCGATCTCACGGGGTCTTCTCTGCACTGATTCAGTCGACGACTGAACATCGCTAATCCCGCTGAGGGTTCCAACTCTGTCACTCGGACTGCTTCGTTTATCTGGTCAAGTCGACCTATCTCCTCATCTTCTTCGGAGTCTTCCTCCGTCTCCATTCCTTCCGGTTCAACCAGAGTTACCTTCCTTTTCCTTGTCTTCTTAGGCCTCAGCTCGCTCATTTCCAGGTTAGCTATTTCAGCCTTCTTCAGATCATTGGCATGAACCCTCCTCGCTCGTCCTGCCACTTGATCCCATATTACATATGATACTGGGCCCGTCTGCTCCACTATCCGGTAGTACGGTTTCCCATCTCTGGTCCAGTTTTCCTTCTCTCTGGTGGATTTTATAGTAGACAGGGTCTCCAACCTTCAATTCTACCACCTTTCTTTCAGCATTCACCCTCTCATTTCTTTTCTTCTGGGCCCTCTTTATTCTTCTTCTGGCCTGTACGAATATCTTATGTTGCTGTTCCAGCAATAGTTGATGATGATCTTCTCCCATATACCTTCTTCGGGGCTTCAGTAGGTTATCTACAGGCAGGACCACGTCTCTGCCAAACAACAAAAAATAAGGAGAAAATCTGGAGGTTTCGTTTATCGTAAACCTCACGGCCGCCAGAACCTGCGTCAAATACAAGTCCCAATCTCCAGTGTTTTCTCTGACCAACTTGGCCAATACATCTCCCAAGGTTCTATGAAACCTTTCCACTTTAGCATTTCCCTGGGGGTGATATGGGGATGTTTTTATGTGCTCTACATTCAAACCTGTCAAAACTTCTCTCATGATGCTGTTCACATTCTCCGTGCCATTATCTGTTACCAATTGCACAGGGGCACCATACCTAGGGAAGATTTCACTTATTATCAACCCGGCCACAGTTCTGGCCTTCTTGTCTGGTACTGCAAATGCTTCAGGCCAATTTGTTAGCCAATCGACAAAACTCACTATATAGTTGTTTCCTTGTGCAGTTTCCCCATATGGTCCTGATACATCCATACTCACTTTCTCGAAGGGAAGTTTGGTACGTCTGTTTCCTCCAAGGGTGCCATTTCCTGCCTTCTGCTCTGCGACTGGCACACTACACAACTTCGAACATAGTTAGTGACTTCTCCGTACAGTTTGGGCCAAAAGTACTTTCTTCCTATGAGATCACATGTCCTATCAATTCCCATGTGACCCAACCTTTCGTGGCACTGTTCCAATATCTCTGGTCTTAAACTTTTGGGCACATACAACTTGGGTTTGACTTCTTCATCCCTTCCTGAGAGATAATACAGCCTTTCCTCTATTATGGCATACTTGGTGGTCTCTCCTGACTTCACCTTCTCTCTCAGAGCAGCTATTTCACTGTCTGCTTGCTCCTTCTCAATTCCTTCTGTCCAGTAAGGATCGGTTATTATCTGGGCGTCCCCTTCTTCGTCCGATTCTAATATAGGGCGATCTTTTAGCTTATTAGAGTTAATTACTCCTATTCTATAGGCTTTATCATCTACTCCCTGTTCTACCCTTTTACAGATCTTTCTTCCAGTTGTTTCGGTATTCTTGAGAGTAAATCTGCGCACGTGTTTTCCTTTCCTGCCAAATACTCTATCTTACAGTGGTAGCCACTTAACTTAAGTGCCCACTGTTGAATTTTCTTATTATTTGTCCACTCTGCCTGCAATAGGTACTGCAGAGGCTTGTGGTCTGTCTTTATAGTGAAGACCGCACCATTTAAATAGTAGTCCAGTTTTTTGGAGAGCATACATGATAGCATATGCTTCCCTCTCTATTACTGGCCACCTCTGTTGTGTCTCTGAGAGCTTATGGGAGAGGAAGTATATCGGTACTTCCTCTGGTATGCCTGGCACTGGTCCTTCCTTATCAGGACACGGCTGGGTAAGTACTGCTCCTACACACTGCTCACTGGCATCCGTGTATAATATCATGGGCTTGCTGAGGTCTGGGTACGTCAGCAGTGGGACGGTTGTCAACTGTTCCTTTAGCGAATCAAATGCTCGTTGACAGTCCTCTGTCCACTTGAACCTAGCGTATTTCTTCGTCAGGGCCACTAGCGGTATGGCAATTCTTGAAAATGCCGGGACGAAGCGCCGGTAGTAGCCTATAGCTCCTATAAAACCTCTTACCTGCCTCACTGTCTTAGGCTCTGGCATTTCCCTTATGACCTTTACCTTATCCATGTCGGGTTTAATACCGTCTCCGTTTATGACGAAGCCTAAATACCTAGTTTCTTCCCTCAGAAACTGACACTTTGACAATTTCAATTTTAATCCGTGTTTCCTCAACCTTCCCAACACCTGTCTTAAATGAAAAAAAATGTTGTTCCACTGTCTCCGAAAATATCAAGATATCGTCCAAATACGCCATGGCAAAGCTCTCGTATCCTCCTAACACTATTGACATTAGCTGTTGGAAGACTCCCGGGGCATTAGCTAAACCGAATGGCATCACTCTGAACTGAAACAGTCCCAGGTGACACGCGAATGCGGCCTTCTCCTTGTCAGCCTCATCCAGGGCTACCTGCCAATACCCGGACCTCAAGTCCAACGTAGAGAAGTACTTTGCCTTCCCTAATAATGCCAAAATGTCGTCTATCAATGGCAATGGCACCGCCAACGGCTTCGATATAGAATTCAGCTTTCTAAAATCTACACAGAAACGGTGGCCGCCATCTTTCTTACCTACTATTACTATTGGGAAGCTCCAAGGAGAGATCGATCTTTCGATCATCCCAGCTTCCAACATTTCCTCTACTGCCTCTTCTACAAGGGGTCTTTTATGTATAGGTGTTCGGTAGGGTTTTAATTTCACAGGGGTGGTCTCCGGTGTCGATTTTCATTTCGACTGTGTGGGTCTGACCTAGTTCCTTATCTGACTGGGCTACCACATCTCGATTGTTCCTTAACAGACCCCCCCACTCTGGTTCTAAATTGATCCGGTGCTAATATATCCTCATCTAAGATTCCTTTTGTTTGCTCTACTAGCTTCCTTCGTTCCTCCTCGAATCTCACCCGATTCAGAGTTCGTGGGGAAGCGCTCTCCCTATCTTCTCCCCTCTCCTAACCTTTATAGTCTTTTGGGCCTGGTTCACCATCATAATGGGCACCAACTCGGCTGCCTCCACTACCGTTTCGCACAGGGGTTACCTCGTTATCTTCTAGGCCCTTTCCTTCTACAGGGACCAACTGCAGAGGTCCTCTCCGTACCTTTTTTCTGACATTAGCCTACCCTTTCCCGACACTGCGGTCCTAGGAGGTAACTTTACATCTTCCTCCACCACTATGGTTATCTCTTCCTCTGGTGGGCATCCCAATGGCGTTCTCTCGCCGTTCACCACCAACACAGTAGGATTAAACTCGATCTGGGCCTTCTGGCTCCGGAGCCAATCTTCTCCCAAGATTGCCTCTGTACACAGGTCGGGGGTTACGTAAAAATTTTGGGTGCTTTTCACCCTCCCAATCCTCACCGGGAGCCTCACCATCCCTTTTATCTCCAGGGGGGGCCCATCTGCTTGCGTGATCTCTATGTCCGCTTCCCGTAACCTTCTCTTCCGTTTCACCCGCCTGTATGTCTCCTCTCTCATCAATGACACAGATGCGCCTGTGTCCACCAAAAGCCCTCATCTCTCTACCACCTATCTCTGCTCTACAGGATAGTTCTCTCTCTGCGTTAGCGAAGAGAACACCTGAGCTTTCTTCTTCCTGGGTCCCCACCTTTGGGTTAACCCAGCCATAGGCGCCGGTAGTAATAAATCACCTTCATTTTTTTTTTTGAGGTGGAGTTCTGCGCCCCCTGCACCTGGGCGACCCCGGCCGGACCTCTCCCGGTCTCCCATGGCCGTTTCTAAGAATACAGTTTCTTTTCAGGTGTCCTGGCCTCCTGAAAAACCAGCACCTTCTTGCTGGACAGCTTGCCGCAAAGTGGCCCGCCCGACCACATGTCCAACATTTTGCTCTTTCCCTTTTTTAACTGGGTTGGCCTTGTGTCTATCCTCAGGGGAACCTGTCCTCTATTCAAGCGGTTCGCCCACCCACTGGTCCAAGCTTTTATTTCTCTCCTTTTTAACTGGGCCACCCCCCCCTCTTAATTCTGGGGTGGCCCGCTGGCTTCCTGGGCCGGTCTCTTGGGCTCAGCCTTCTTTGTTAATATCGGTGGGGCACCCTTCCTCAGCCCGCACCACTTGGCCAGGTGTCCTTTCTTACCACACCTGGTGCATCTGTCCTGATTGAAGTCTGGGGGCAACCCCACTTCGTCGGACATTCCGCCGCCCTGTGGTCCTCGTGCCCACAGGTCCAGCAGACCAGCCCGTATCGACCCGGCGTGGGCTTATAAAAGCCATGCCTGGTCGACCATGCCCTTCTATTGGGGTCCTCCTCCCATAATTCTGCCCGATCCACCTCTTCCTTAACCCTCTGATTCCACACGGGGTTCTTCCGCCTACCCCCTTCTTCCAGCCTCCTGACTTGGTATCTGCTTCTTCCCACACCTCTTCACTTTATCCCACCCCCCTGGCTCTCCCTGGCCAGCTCTATCGCTGCCGACAGTCTGAGCGGTCCTTCTTTCAATACGTCGTGACGAACACGCTCGTCGCTCAGCGCCTCTACATACAGGTCCGCCAGTTGAGCCTGCATAACCGCATTATCCCTGACCACTTCGGGGAATGCCAATGACGATAGCTTCCCCGCTCGGGCCCCTAATTCTCCCGGGGTTTCATCCCGCAGCTGTGTTAGTTTTAAAAGGCCCCTCATGGCCTCTATGGCCGTACCTTCGTCGGCGAATTCTTTGGTCAGTAGTCTTTTTATTTCTTCCCAAGCCAAGCGGGGTTGGTTCTCCAAGAGCCCCTCACGAACTCAGACGCTTTTTCCTTTGTGGCATCGTATGCCAAATACAGGGTTTCTTGGTCCGAGAGCTCGTAGATGGTTCGGCTCTTCTCGAGGATTGCCAGCCAGTTTTAAACTCCTTCCCGCTGCCATCAAATACTGGGACCCTCGGTCCACCCAACAGCTTCCTTAGATCCACTGACAACCCCCGCCCTACTTCTTCTTCACCCCCACTGCTCTATCCGAATCATAATCTGACATGTCTACAGAGAAAGACAGTCTATACAGCAACAATCGAGGTTGGGAAACAAAACAAGGTGTCCTACCTTACAGACGATTCTGTTCTTTCTTTTCCTTTGGTCCCGGGTCGTTCTGAGTTCTGTCTGAATTTTCAGCAACGGCGGTCGATCGTGGTCTTCTCAGGGTTGAAATCCTCGGTCACCACGGCACCATATGTGACGTGGTTGTCTCAGGGTTGATCCGTTGGTCACGGCACCACTTGTGACGGTTACACACCTGGCCCAGGGTCGGATCCTTTGGTTACGGCGCCAACGGTGACGTCGCTCCTCCTGGTCGCTCCTCCTGGGTCCAAGCGTGCCGCTCCAACCCCTTGGTCAGATGATCACCAGCCTCGCCTTTCCCGACTCGCTTCCAATACCTGGTCACTAAAGCAACTGTACCGATCTCCGGTCTGTCTACCCACGCTGTGTTTAGATCTTAGACAGACGGGACCAGCAGGGATTGGGGCCGATACAAGTTGAGTCCGACGGGGGTGGCAAAACACAAATAAAAGAGAAAATAAACACACGAGACAAAAAAAGATTGCTGATGAAAAAAAAAAAAAATGGGTAACAACCTTTTATATCTTAATGTCCGTTACATAAAAACAAAATTGTTCTCATTTCCCAACCCGCTCTGTGGACTATGGCACCAGCTTCTATCACACAACCTAAAGATTTCGAATTGCCTACTCTTTAGAATTGTGTATGTCGGAGTGTGGTTTGGTTCGACACTGGGGCTAATTTCTATCGATCATTCGCAGTTGATTCTTCTCTTCGACTTGAGTTGTATTTCTTCTTCTTCGTCGACTTAGGCTGGAAGTTCTCTTGTCTTCGACTTGGGCTGGAAGGATTTCTTGCCGCAACTCAGCCGCAACTCTCTGTCGTCCGAGGTGGTCTCTTCTCGCTGCCGTCCGGGGCTGAACTCTTCTGTCTTCGACTTGGGCTGGAAGGATTTCTTGTCTGAGGATTCTTTTTGCCCGCAAAGGGGGCGAGTGAATCTCTTGCCCGGGCCCGATGCCCGCGTTCAGGCTCTATCCCTGCCCGCGGTCCAGCTGCAACTCCACTCCAACTGATTTCTGTCGACTGGGGTCCTGCTTTTTTGACGCCGCAACAAACTGGGGTGGGTCTGTCGGCGTCAGGGTTTTCTCGATAATTCCAAAAGTCGCATTATTTTTGATTTCTCATTATCGCTATTGTTTTCACCCCTACTTCCTCACAGTGCCTTTTGTGGGGAGGTGCACACCCATCTCTCTTAGTCTCTCGTATGTCAGGTGACCGTTTTTCGACCAATGGTTCCTGATCGGGCATTTCTTTCTCTTCTTTTCTGCAGATCACGTGACCGTTTCCGACCAATTGTTATTGATCGAGCATCCTTTCTCCTCCGTTCGGGCGTGGTTACATCGTTCTTGTTTTTAAAAAAAACAAAATCTAAGTTGGCCTTTTTCGCACGTACGAAAAATGATAATCTTGGCGTTTTCTCACCTGGGTTTTGTCAACACAGCCTGCCGCTAATTAGTTGTGACTTCAGGAAAGAATATTGTCGCCATCTGTGATCTGAGACAATCGTTTTTTTCACCTCTTGTTTTTTTTGTCAGACCCGGCAGTCAGAAAATCTTAATTTATCTGAATTGAAAACATCTTTCACTCGTCAATGTGGGGGTTCTAATTTTTAACAGGTCAGAATCTGTATACCGTTCCACCGGTCACTCCCCTCAACCCAAAAACACTTTTTTCTCTGATTAAGATTTCGTTTTCATTGTTCCCAAAATTTCCCTTTATCCAAATTGATAAGGTGTCTTTCTACGCAAAAAAATAGGCTAGATGCTTTTGACCGATATCTGGTTTTCATCAAGCGGCCCGTTTTGATATCATGTCTTTTCCCTTTCTTTCTTTTTATTATTTCTAATTCTATTCTTCCAATTGTCTTTAAAAAATTCGGTCAACATGCTAGCTAAGATATCTTTCTGACTCGTGTTTTTGTTAATGACCGCTTTTTGTATTTCTCGACCTCTCTCTTTCCCCTTCCTTCTTCTTCCCTTAGGATCGTCTAAGTACAATCTTAGTGAATTATTTTCAACTCAATTATTTTCCGTTTTAAAAAAAATCAACAACTTGTTTAGTAAACCGAGTAAGAAAAAATTAAATCATATTTCTATGAATATTTCTAATAATGCAAGGTGCCACAGGTCGACCTTTGCTCGTACTTCAGACCAATTTTTCTCCAGCTGGAGGTCGGGTCCAAACCACACTGCAAGAATGTGGACAGGACCGTCTGTCCAACCGAAGGGCCCCGGAAGATCGACCCCCTTCCAGGCACCTAACCGCAAGCCGGACGACTTGTCGCGGTTAATCTTGGCCCCTGTCACCTTTTCATACCGATTAAGCGCCTTCAGTACCACCTCAATGTCGCTGCGGAACGACACGAAAGCAGATACGTCATCGGCGTACGCAGGAACCATGGCTAGAGCCTCTCCAGGAACGGCGATTCCACGTAGGGCCGGACTGCACGCTCTGTCCCTCAGCTGGCGAAGGAGAGGCTCCAATGCGAAAGCATAAAGTAGGGGCGACAGTGGACAACCCCGACGAACCGACCTAGACAGCGCAAAAGCTCCCGACAGCTTCCCGTTCACCTGTACTACAGTGCTGGGGGAGCAATACAGGAGGCTAATCCAGCGGCGGAAGTTGGGTTCGAATCCGACGGCCTGCAGAACAGCAGCAAAGTAGCGATGGCCAACGCTATCAAATGCCTTGGACTGATTTAAATTGATCAGCGCGGCTTGCTCGTCGTCTTTTACGCCCTCTATGATCTTGTGGATCAGATGCAGGTTGCTCTGAATTGTTCGGCCCCCTCACACAACAAGTCTGCTCAGGACCCAACAGAGACTCGGCAACTGACTGCAAACACTCCTGCAGGATCTTGGCCAAAATCTTTAACTTAGCAGAGTTATGGGCCTGTAATCATCTACTTTCTCTCAACATACTTGCCCTTTTTCAACAGCGTGACCACGCCCCTGGTGAACCGGTCGGGGATGGCCCCCTACCGGAACCAGTTGTTGAACACAACCGTCAAAATCGGGACAAAGATGTACGACAGCCTCAAGTACAATTCATAGGGCAAACCATCCAGACTGGGCGACCTGCCTCTGCCAATCTTCTTCAATGCCACGTAGACTTCGCCCTCCGTAATCTCTCCCTCGCAGCTATCCGCTCCAGTCGATGAAAGTCAGCCAAATAGCTGTGGCCCGAAGAGTGTGCCCCTCCGGGGATTTGACCTCACGAATGTGCTGATTGAACCCTCGACGGATCTCTTCCTTGTGCAATTCTGCACCCATATTCACCTCTTCGGAAGACTTCTTGCTTAATCTATGTCTAATTACCTGGCCCATGTAGCTAAGGCTATCTCTAGGGGATCTCCCAACCACCGCCCGGGAAAAACTAGCCTTAAGCGTCTTCTCCTTTTCAGCTCTATTTAGGGTGAACCGTTTGCTGAAATCAGTGGTGAAGGACCTAATCCTATTCATAAGTCTCTCCCATCACTTATTCCCGATAACCGCCCCAACTAGCTCCCGCTAGACTAAACTAGTTAGCTGCTCCTGGAAGTCCTGACTGTCCAGTAAAGACAGATTGAACTTAGAGTAACCAGCCAAACTAGGCCTACGATCTAACGCCATCCGGTCACAAACGAGTTTGTGGTCCGAATAGCCAAACTTCGATCAGATCAACCAGGCTACGATCGCTCCTTCTCCCACTAGCTCCCCACCCCCTATCAGAATGGCATTCCAGTCCCCCATTAAAACTAGGCACGTTGAATCCACCAGGAACGGCCCCCAACCGCAGAAAAAACGAGACCCTCTCCTCCTGGTCGTTGGGGGAATAAACCGCAACGACTTGGAACGAAACACTTTTCACGGCAATATCGGCCACGATCAACCGGCCCTCGGCATCGGTATGTACAAGGTCTACCTTCGCATCAAGAGTATGCCACACCAACAAAGAAACTCCGTCGTCATCCGACCATCCAGGACAATGCCGCCGACGTCCGTGGGGTAGGTTAGCTTTACCGCCCTATATAGTGAGGGGTGGAGCAACCCTCCCAGAACAAAAATGTCCCAGTTCTTTTAAGTTGCCATTGTCCAATTCGAAAACCCTTATTTTAGGGTATGTCTTCTTACCCTCGAAAAGGTGTCTCCATACCTTAAGGTATCCATCGGTATCCCTCACACAGGTAATGACTCCTGGGGCGTGTGGGAAATTCCGGGGATTCTCAACTGACTTGCCGTCGATGCTGTCCATTTTGCTTTTTTGCTTCGTCCCTGTCCACCTTACAAATTTCCTCAGGTCCGAGGAAAAAGTTTCTTTTTCTTCTTCTCCCTTGAGAGGTGAGGAGGGGAAGAAGTGGATGTGTGAGTGGGAAGAATTTGAGGGAGAGGTAGAGGGAAAGGGAGCACGGGAAGGGGAAGCTGAGAGGCTCCTTTGGCTGAAGATTCTTTGGTTTCTCTTGGCGAAGCAGGGACGTAGAGTGACCTGATTTTGTCCATGCCCCTCTCCGCTCTGCTACGGTCAAAGTGCCTTTGCGTTAGTTCCTCTAGTTCTTTTCAATGATGAATTTTATCCACCTCCGTGGGTGTGTCAATCTGTTACTGCTACTTATTTTTCCTCTGTTGTTGTGGTTGCTGTAGTTTGAGAATTTTTTTATTTGCAAAATTTTAGAATATTAAAATTCGAAGGCATTTCAATAGCTAAAGTGAAGAAATATTTGATGCATTGAAATTTTGAACGATACGCCTCTGATAGCAAAGTATACGATGGTTTTTTATTGACGGCTTTTTATGGGGTTGGAGGCGGGAGACGGCACCTTCCTTTGATCCAGAGAGATTGTCCTCAGTCAGAGAATTTTCTTTGGTCGATTAAGACGCTTTGTGTTCTGGCTCCGTGGGCAACTAATTTAGTTTGCCACGTAAAGTAACGTGTTATCTCGAATATTCGACTTACAGTGTCGAATTATTTTCTTAATATAGTTAATATTTAACTTTAATTGCTATATATCTGATTTTATTTAAGGATGGGAAGAAGGGATAGTGAGTTTTTCGTTTCGGACTACTCTGTACAAAAGATTTTTTATTAGCCCCGGCAGTGGTCCCACTAAGTCAACGTGTATGTGTGAGAACCGTGCATTGGGATTGCTGAAGATGCCGACGGGGGATTTAGTGTGTCGGTGGACCTTACATTTCTGGCACTCCAAGCACGTTGAAACCCATTCTCGGATGTCCGCATTCATGTTAGGCCAAACGAATCGGTCGGTAATGAGTGACTGTCGCTCGCGTGCTCGGATGAGATAGCCCATGGAAATGTTGAAATACCTGTCTTCGAAGTGTAGGTGGGATGTAGGGCCTAAGGCTGGTTAGGCTGGTGTCGCAGTACAGGGTATCGTTGCTGAAGGATGCAGGGAACTCCTGAAGCTTCAAGGAAGTTTTTGAAAGCACGTCTTGCAGCGTGGAGTCAGGTTTCTGTTCGACGGCTATGGAATCCTAACTCAAGGCGTCGGTCTGAAGAGACTGAATTTCTGCTCGGAATAACGTTGTCCTTTCCCTTTATGTGACGAATTCGGTCGAGAACTGTGACAGCTAGTCGAGATGCCGGATCTCGCGGGTTGTGTACTTGTCAGAGTTGGTACTCATCGCGGTCGTCAATGGTTTATGGTCGGTGTAGATAGTAAAAATCTCGACCTTCCAGTAAGTGCCGGAAATGCCTGACGGCCAGGTAAATGGCCAGCAGCTCCCGAGAGAATGTGCTGTATTTTCTATGGGCTGGCGAAAGCTTAGCCGAAAAGAATGCGATTGGTTTGCGTTGTGAATTGAATTCCTGCTCAAATCATCGCCCCCACTCCTGCTTCCGACGCGTCGGTTGTCAGAGACAGTCGCGTCTTCGGATCGTCGTTAATGTGTGAAAGTCTAATGAAATTCGCTAATGCGGCCTTCACTGTATGGAATGCGTGCAGAGCATCTCCTTCCAACGTTATGTCCTTATTCCTTCTCTGCAGCAGGTTCGTCAGTGGCTGGAGTTGCACAATTCGGGATGAATCGACGATAGAAGCTGATCATACCGAGGAAACATCGCAATTGTTTGATGGACGTCGGTGTAGGAAAATCCTGGATCGAGCTGATCTCGTCTAACAAAGGTGCTATGCTGTTAGCGTCGGTGTGGTGCCCGAGAAAATCGACATTGGGCGCCCCGAAAACGCACTTATCCAGGTTCAATTTCAGGGCGTAGTGTGAGAGTCGCTGGAAGACTTCTCGCAGGTGTTGCCTGTGAGAGTCGGCGTCTTTACTGGCCGCCAAGATGATGTCCTCGATGTATGCGTATACGTGCGTTAGTCCGCGCAGGACTTCATCTATGAGCCGTTGGAAGGTCTGGGCAACGTTACGTAGACCGAATGGCATTTTTAGAACTTATATAGGCCAAACGGTGTTGTGACTGCCGTCTTAAGGACGTCTTCCGCAGTGACGGGGATTTGATGATATGCCTTTGTCAGGTCGATTTTCGAAAAGATGCAGGCATCCCCTAATCCGGAAGCAAAATCACGGATAAGAGAGATAGGGTAGCGGTCGGGTACGGTCAACGCGTTTAATTTACTGTAAACGCATATCCGATATTCTTTGCCACCAGGTTTAGGTACTAAGTGCAGTGGCGAGGCGTAAGGGCTATCGGAAGGACGAATGAGGCCGTCGCTCAGTTTGTGTGGTGCGAGTCGTCGTGTGCAGGCGGACCTCTAGTCCTTGTGTGGTGCTGAGTTTGGTGGTCACCTGAAGCAGTGGCTTGGAGTGGCAGCGTTATATCTGTGAACTGTTTCAGGAGATCCAAGTACTCGCGATCATGGCATGTTGCGACACTGATCCCTGTGAAGCTTTGACGTGTAGGCGTACCTAAGACACGGAGATTCGTAGTTGTGTCGGATAGGGTCCCGGGGTTCATATGGACCGCTAGTGCGTAATGCGCCAGGAAATCCGCACCGAGGATGTGTATCTTTACGTTGACCACGGTGAATGTCCAAGTGAAATCGCGTCGCATGCCGATGTTCAGAGTGAGGGTCCTTTCTCTGTACGTGTCTATCGCGGAACCATTCGCAACTCGCAGTTTGAACAGGGTGGGCATAGCGGTGTGGTAGTTCTGATAGGGCATCGCACTGATGACCATACCTGTGTCTACCAGGATTTTCAGTTTGTTCCGGCGATCCCATACGTAGAATAGATGACATTGCATGTTGTTACTGGATGAGTTAGTCGTCGCCACTCTCCGGTTTAGTCGTTTCCCCGGGCCGACGGGTGTGTACAGGGAGGTTTGCAGTTCCTGGCTCTATCGCAAAATGTGTGATGAAACCAACAAATGCCCTGGTCGCTTCGCCATTCTCGGCTGGGGGTTCATCTCCGTTGTTGTCGACATGGTGTCGGTTTCCTTGCGCAGGGAGATCTGGATTTCTTGTATTTGTCTCTGCAGGTCGGCCAACGCCCGTTCTGTCTCACTCCTTGTGTCGGGGGTGTGAACTGCGTTAACGCTGTGGTCAGATTGTGCAAAAACCAGGTCGGCAGATTCTTCCAAATCATCCAGAGGCGTGGCTCTCGTCATTGGGGCAATAATTTGAGTGACTGATTTGGGCAAACGCTCCAGTCATAAGCCACGAAGAACCTTCTCTGACACATTGTGCTTTCCCAGCTGGTTCCTCATCTGCCTGAGAAGTTGGGTTGGTGTCATGTCACCTCTGGTGACGTTTTGTAGAACCTCTTGAATCATGTCCTCCTCGGAACGCCCAGTATGCTTGAGGATCGCTTCCTTTAAGTGACTGTACGGAGATAACATTTGAAATTTCGTCCATCATATCAGCTGGGAGTTTTTGCATCACGTTTGCGAATCTGATTCGCTGTGAAGTGATTCTTATCACGGAAAAATTGATTCTACTTGTAAGAACCAGTTCTTTATATTATGGTAGTATGCAGGTAGCGGTATGATCGCGGCCGTCATGTCTGGAGAATCACTCTTTACCGATTCCATCATCGCTTAGCTGTCTCACGTCGGGAAGTCACCACTTGTTGCGGGGTCGATAAGGGTGTCGCCCCCGCAAGCTTTTTGAAGAAAGGTGTGAACAGCCAATACAATGAGGGGACAAAGGCAGAGGTTTAAAAATAACAAACGTTGACTTTTATTTTTCCATTATGTATAGAGTGTACTGTCTGGAGAAATATGATTGTATCGGTATCAGGTCCGGTATGACTGGTTTCGATCAGGGGAAGTTGATCGGTTGTATCGGCGAAACGACTGTAGAATTGCCGGCGGCAGTCGCTGGTTGATTGATTACGTTTGAAGATTCGTCGGGTCGGTTAGGGAGAGTTCTTAAACAGGGCCGAGTCAGTATAGGGATATGACTTCCAGGGCGGATCAACCGCGGAGGCGGGATCGCGCCGAAGGCTAACACTTGATGAAGCTGAAGTCAGAGAGGCGATACGTCTTCCAGGGCGGATCGACCGCGGAAACGGGATCACACCGAAGAGTATCTCTCGATGAAGCACTGGAAGCTCACAAAGGTAGCATACAGCAGGTGATATTTATTATGTAAAAATACATAATTGTGGCACAAGGCCGAAAAGGGAGAGGGGTTGAGGCTGGTCATCACTAACTATCTTATACCTAGCAAATCCGATTCACGACCCATTGACTCATTACAATTTTCGCATTCACCATAAAAACTCGTCCGTCACCAATCGATCCTCCATACACCATAATACCGCATTCTGTCAAGGGGAACCTCCAAAACGCGCCCCATGCCATAAAAATTTAATGACAATAAATTATTATATTTAAAAATCTAATCATGACGAATGAGAGAGGAGGGAGATGAACCCACTAACAAACTAAATGTAAACACAAAGCAAACTAAACATAACTGATGTTAGTAAGGCCCGTCCAACCCTCAAAAAGGAGAGGCCGCTGTATTCTCCCCATTGAACACAATCAAGAGGTCTCTCGCTAAGGGAGTGGGAAAAGGAGAAAATATAGACGGACATGGGAAATATAAAAAAGCATACAGCAACTTGGGTTTTGTCGGAAAAAAAAGGACTAATAATATGTGGAACGATTTGTTCAAGTACTCCTTGGCTAAACCGTAAAAAAAAACTCCATGTTGTTCGTTGTTTGGGAAGCACTGCCTAATCCGATGCTCTCAAGGTACGGTTTTGGATTCAACCATATTGGGCCAATCGTCCAGTTACTTGCGCGCTGCTAAACTTAAATCCGCGGGGTTGTGAAGGTCAAGGTCGTTTTTCTAAGAAACGGCCAATGGTGGCCGCGACAGGCCTATTGAGTTATTGACGCAAATATAGACCGTTGTTAAAGATAACAAAGGTACTTGGCGGCTTTTGGAGATTTGTTTCAACTTTGTCTAAGAGACATTTATTTGGAAGAGGTGTTTTTATTCCCAAGTAGAGGAATTATTGCCTTTGATTGTATTGTTGACTCAGAGAGTCAACGTTTTATTTGGCAGAGTCGTTCGATGTGGGAAGGCTGCCCCATTCTCGTTCTCTATTTAAAATGAGATTTAAAATATTTTTTATTTTAAAATTTCATCTTAGCCTAGGTTAGGCGTTGTGTTTTCTAATTTTCGCTTTTAGTTCCTAAGAAAGAGAAAAAGAATTTCTGAAGAAGAAAAAGAAATGTATTTGAAGAAAAAAGGTGAAAAAGAATTGTGAAGAAAAGAAGATAAAAGTATTTGAAGAAATTGACTGTTAAAAGATTTTAATAATACAAGTTTTTCATTATAAGGAAAAAAAGAGAGAAAAGGTTGAAGAAAGAAAAGAAGTTTAAGTTGTCAGTTTAGAATGATACATTCTATAGACTGACAAAATTATTAATGTAAGTAAATCCCTTTGTTTATTATTATGTTTTCTTTCTGTTTGGCATATGGAACAATATGCATAGAAATTATGTTTTATTGAAATAAATGTTTTATCAGTGAACACTATATTTTGGTTTTATCTACTAAATTTATTTAAGATAGTCTGCTTCTTTGAGTTGTTTTGCTTTTACTTTCCTATGAAGTAGCCGAGAACAAAATCGGCAGTATGGTCCTGTGTCTTAAAATATATTTATTTGTAATTTAAATGTATTAATTTAGGACTATTATTAATTTTTTCTTCAGTAGTTGTTGTTGTTGCTTATGTTTTTGGTGCTCCCGCCTTTGCTGCATCTCTCTGTTTTTCTGGCCGCTGTTGCGGTGGCGATTGCTTCTTTTTTTGTTCAGGAGGAGACTGAACGTTGAACGATTTCCGGTTCCTCGTAACCTCCTTCCAATCACCGTCTGTCTTTGAAGTCCTCTCTCTGCTGTTGTCGTTGCTGGACGTGGAGGAGATTTTACACTTTTACCAGGGCACTTCTTGGCAATGTGGCCCGACGCCCCACACGACCAGCAACACGGTCTCCTGGCCTCTACAACTACAAGCATCTTTCTGTCTCTGCAAACCAGTATATTGGGTATTTCCAGGAACTGTTTCCTGTTAAGTGCGATATGAATCTCCATATCACCAGTCTCTATTCCAGCTTTACTCAGTTTCGTTAACTTCTCCGAATTTAGCGAAGAAGGCCCTCATTCTATCATCCGAAATGTCTACTGGCACCACGTGGACGGTGATCTTTGTCCTATGGGTGCCCATATATTCAGTTTGTAGGCGTAGGGTCTTTGTCGTTAATATGCTCCCTGTTGTCCTGATGATAAGTAGCAGAATGTCCCATAAGGTGTTTGTTCTTCTCGACAGCACCTTCGGGCTGATGTGCAATGCCTTGAGTGCTTCTTCCACGCTTTCCCTGCTGACCTCAATTAATTTTCGTGTTTTAATATCGGTAGTCAGCAGGGATATGATGCGTGGCCTCAGGAATCGTCATCTTTGAACGACTCTTCATACTTTAAACGTTTTTGCGGCCTATTTTCTGTCCAGGCCGTTTTAACTGGTGACACCGGTTTTGGTACTGGTGTTTCGGCATTAACATTGTTTTTTTTTTTTGTCAACCATTGGTGGTGGTGTAAAAACCACCAGAGTTGAACAAATAATTTCTTTTCTTTTATTTTTATTTTTAAATTATTTCACACAAAAAACAAACAAAATAAAATGGAAAAAGAACGAAGCAAACCAAAGACAATAAGCAATTAAAAAAAATACGAAAACGGTAAATAAAAGAGGGGGAGGGTAAAACAATACAAAAAGGAAATAAACAAAGAACAAAATGCACAAATAAATACGAATAAATAAAAGGAAAAGAAAAACTGAAAATTCAAAAAGAGTTTCAGAAAAGTAAAAGCAAAACAGACTTTTAACCGAAAACGATATTCAAGTCCACAAATTAAACAAGTCACGCTGTAGCAGAAACACTCAGTTTGTAAAAAATGGTCGGTAAAAGGTCTGAATAGGCAGCATATATACACACACACACACACACACACACACACAAAAGTGAGTTAAATTCCTGTGCTGGGTAATACACAAGCATATAGAACAATAACATTGATTAGCTTCTGTAAAAAAAAATGATTGTAATTCATCCTTCTTGATATGCCTCACTGGCCAATACCATTTGCAGTAGTTCTGATGAAGCACCTCTTTTAGTCATGTAGTCTTTCACTGGGAATCCATTGGAGGTGAATTTCTCTTATTGCAACCATTTCTCTCAGATGTGCTGTGTGTAGTGGACTGTGGCGGTGAAGATATAAAGAACATGCATGGATTAAATTTTCCTGCTAGCCGGACCAGCTACATGAGAATGTTGGATTTTAATTAAGTCCAAAGGAGGCAAAGAAAACAAACAAGACCGATAATTATATACAAATATATGTATTAATAACAAGTACAAGTTACAAGCACATGGACAGTTACACTGAGTGTGTGTGGTGAATATTATGTGTGTGTATTGTGGTGAGTGTTCGTACGTACGTGTATTGTTCTTAGCGTGTTCCAAGAATTTGGGAAACGCTGTATCTGTGAGAGCTCACATATGTGAGGTGGTATAACGCCCAAGGCCTGAGGAAAAAAAGAGATCGAGGCAAAGGCTCACCCAGTATTTATAGCCAGGGGAGAGAGACCCCTGGTGAAGGGTTAAGGAACTAAAGGAGGAGCTAACTCCGACATGTGTCCACTCAATAGCAAGGATCTGTAATTGTTTTAACATGTTCTTTCAAAAACTTACTATCTATATATACTTTAATAATCAGAAAATCCTTGAGTGAATAAAACTTCACCATCACTGATGCAATCAAGTGACTATAATCAGCAGAATATGCAACAGCAGATACTTCAGATGCTAAAGAGGATTTGTTTATTGTGTTGAGTTTCTTTGATTTCCATGATATTGGAACCATTTTCTCATTTCCAGATAAAAAGACACTTTGCACCTTGAGATGCACCATTCAGTAACAAGGCATATGATATGTCACCATAAACAATGATTTTCATTGACATTGGTTCACCATGATTTGGAAATACAGTGGCTTTGATTTCAGTTTTTTAATAGTTTTGTTTACTCTATAAAACTTCACACCATTGCCTCATTTCTATAATTGGCCACTTGGTAACCTCAAAATTCAGATCAGGTTTTGTTTGGGAAGTTACCCATAATATTTGTCCACAACTGGACATTGTTTCTTTCCTTCCTTTTTCAGCTTTTCATTGACTTGTTTCTTTTGAGTGTTACCAATCTGAATTTAAGTCCATGTATGAGTATTGATTACCATTTTGTTCAATATTAAGACCAATATACTTAAATATTCCTTTTTCTCTCTTGCTAATTATGAACAATCTGAAAATTTTGTCAATAACATGATGCCAGGACATCTCACAATATTCAAAGTTAACTATATGAACAACATTCAAACCAACCAAATTACCATCCTCATGCCATATGAACAACAACCAATCATAAAGACTGAATTTACCACCCAATGCTTTGAGTTCTTGACATACACGATCATACAATTCAATAACACAATTTCCCTTCTTGATGAAGTTCAAGTGGTGGTTTTACATGTACTGTTCTCTTGATTTCATTTCCTTGCAAAAATGCTGAAGGGATGTTCACTGAATAAAGATCCCAATGTTTAATTGAGGCTGTTACTATTGCTGGGCAAAGTACCTGTCTACTGATTGTTGGACTGTCAATTCTCTCATCAGTAAGCCTTTCTTCAAACCCTCTCACCACAAGACATTTATTTTTTTCTTTTGTCTCATTTTTGTATTGAGTTTTTTGATTTTTGAATTTTTCTTCAACTATTATCTTGTAATTCATTGATTTTTTTTTCAATTGACAAGAGTGACAACATCTGTAGCATTCACTACTGTGGTGGATCAATACAAAATTGTTTTCTTTTCCAAGTACCTTATCAGCTTCTCTCCAGCCCTTGTCCTTTTTACATTTATAGTAAATTCTTTTACCAGTCATAAATTCAACTTCTGCATAAGCCTGAACATTGTGTTTGAGAGCTCTTCATATTTTCTCTGAAGACTCCACTTTGATAAAGTTTACTTTGACATGGTGGAGAGCATCTACGTTCTTGCAAACAGGATCACTATATGTAAATGGTTATAGCACTGATAATTCATTAGTTACTAGTGTAGAGAGATGCACATTTTTCCAAAAACTTGATTCAGATTATATCCAAATGTGTTTTGCAGAGAATTCTTGGAACACACTGCCCATGCTAATGTTGTTTCCATGTTACATTTGGCATCCTCTTTAGTTTTCATTATGGTTTCATACAAATTCAATTATTTTGCTCAACCACACCATTACTAAAGGACAACTCACCAGGTGTAGTACTAGTTTCTATGCCAAACTTCTCATTCATCACTTTAAAAACTTCATTATTAAATTTTCCTCCACAATTACTATGGAACTTTACTGGTGGCCCAAAGTATGCCAGCCAAATCTTGAGAATTTTCAACAACTTTTTACTTCTCTATATCTGTTGCTAAATTCAATCAAGAACTTTGGGAAACTGTCCACTATCCCTGTGAAACTCTACAAAAGACTTCACAGAATGCATGAGTAATTTCATCTTTTAGGTAAACAGCATCTAAGACAGCAATCACTTTTTAAATTCAACATCTGCTGCTAATTCTTTAGGACCAATTGAACAAACAACTTCTCTGGTATCTCTATATATGCTTAAATAAACTGCAGGATCATCTCTAGATTTTTCATCCTTTGTAAATAATCTCCAAACTTCTCCATCTGCTTTTCAGTCTGTAAATGAATCACCACAGACAGGGTTGAATACTGGTGGTTGCTTAAGAGAAGCCATCACTACTTATATCACAAACTATGCTCTGCTACCAGTGTTGAAGTGGTCTGTCAGGGATTTACCAGGTATATAAATATACACTCTCTGGAAGAGAGTGCCTTGGGCTTACATTGAGCTCCATGGCAGAACTTATTATAAAGAACAGGTGAGATATGCCAATCCAACAACAATAAACAAAGCATTAGTTTCTATTAGCTGGTGGTCAATTCCTGTGCTGGGCAATACATAAGTATATAAAACAATAACAGCCTATACTTTTTATCCCCATTGGTTAAAAAATCAAGAGTCATCATCCAATTAAACTGCATTTGTTTTCAATTAACATCTGACTGGTTTTGAAAACAACAAAGCTGGGCCCATCCTGTAAAATTTTTCCACAAAAAGTTTAAACTTCATTTTGGCAGGTTTTTATGACATCAATTTGGAGCCTAATTTTTTTTAAATCTTTAAACATCAATTTTCATTCATGTTTTTTTTATATAAACCATTTGGCTTCATTTAGATGGTTTCTTTTCCAAAGAAACTGTGTTCTAATTTTCTTAATTAGTTTTTAATATAGTTAAATATTAATGTTTTTATTAAAATAGTTACTATGTTAATTTTTACACCATTTCATATGTTAATTATTTTCTTTCTTATACACTTTTAATATTATCATTTTTATTAGAAATATTTTTTATAGATACAATAAAAATACACATTACTAGTATAGGAAATAATAAATAGAAACAAATATTCTTTTAAGAGAGGGGATCATCTCAAATACAATTTTATAAGTTTACTTTTATAACTTTTATATGTATTACTTACAAGGATGCTATTAGTTTACTGAAGTCACA
This sequence comes from Acanthosepion pharaonis, assembly GCA_903632075.3. Classification (NCBI taxonomy): domain Eukaryota; kingdom Metazoa; phylum Mollusca; class Cephalopoda; order Sepiida; family Sepiidae; genus Acanthosepion; species Acanthosepion pharaonis. The sequence goes on along the minus strand of CAHIKZ030003454.1, from coordinate 41,264 downwards.
GTATGTCAAAGCTACTAACAAGGTTTTTGCTCATTACTGCCTTGCAACTCAACATCAGGAGTTAGTAAGTAACCTTCATTACCTTGAAAGTGGATCCACTCTTTGCTAAACTTATAGCTGATTGTCATCCTATATTGGCTAAATCTGACCAGTACTTTTATGAGGATATGCTATTTATTGAAAAACAAACCCAGAGGTTGTTGAAGGAGGGAATAATATAACCAAGTAATTCACCTTGGTGGGCATAAGTTGTTGTAGCTAAAGATGATAATAAGACATTTGGCCATTGATTACTCTGAAACTATTAACAAGTTCACACTTCTGGATGGTTACTCTCTGCTCTGTATCGATGACACAGTAAACAAAATTGTACAGTACCAATGCTTTTAGTACTGTTGACTTGCTGAGTGCCTATCATCAAATCTCTATCAAAAATGGAGATAATTCCTATACAGTGTTTGAGGCTGGTGGTGGTCTAAATCAGTTCACCAGGGTCCCATTTGGTGTTACCAATGGAGTGGCTTTTTTTCAAAGGATCATAGACTCTCTGGAATTTATACCTACTTAGATAATATTGCAATTTGTGGCATGACTCATGAGGAACATGATTTTAACCATAAGAGATTCTTTAAGACTGCAAAAGAAAGAAATATGTTACAATGAAGAGTGTTGAAGCTTAAATAAGCATGGAATAATACAACACAAAATGTACGTTAACAAAATGTATTGAAACAAAGAATAGGTACACAATATTTACAGTTAGTTTGGTATATTCTTGGGAAGACTGTTCCTGCATAATGGGTTGACTAAATCGCAGTCGGGCAGAGTCTCTGGATTCAATTTCTTAATCTCTACTATCTTCCCCGTCTTCCGGTACCAACCCATATTTATATGGTCGGTAGTCCGCTTATGTAAATTAGGTGTATCATACACAACAAAGAGAAATGTACTTTTTCAACAAAAAGGCTTAGTATCCTTGATTATGTGGTAAAGAGAGGTGAAAAATATCCAAACCCTGAACAACTTTTGAAGATCTGCCCATTGAGTATTACTACTACAGTAGTTCAGATGACTGACAAGCCCTACCATTTGAATTGGAAACTCATGCTATAATGCTGGTTCTCTTTCAGACTGGATGTCCAGTAGCCTTCTTCTCATGAGCTTTTCAGGGACCTGAAAAGGGCTATCCTTCTGTTGAGAAGGAAGCACAGTCAGTTATTAAGGCTGTTTGTCAATGGAGGCATTACTTAACCAGAAGACATTTTACAGCAAAAACTAACCTGTGGTCTGTGAGATACATATTCAATAAAAGGCACAGAAGTAAGATAAAGAACAAAATTATTACACTCGAGGATGGAGTTGTTTTGCTATAATCTTGACATCTGATACCAAACCGGCCAGGAGAACATTTCTTCTGACATATTATCTAGGTCTTATTGTGGAGCAGTATGTTATGATTGACAATCTCTAGTAAATCTCCATCAACTTTTGTGTTACCCTGGAGTTAGATGCTTGCATCATTTTGTATAAAAAAGATGTCCTCTTCAATGGAGGATGTGTGACAAGTAATTAAATCCTGTAGAGTTCAAGCCAAACTTTCATTGACCAGAAGATACTCATCTGATAAAGGTTACTCAGCCTTTTGAGTGACTGAGTATGAATTTTAAGGGACCAGTGCAAAAGTTATTTTCTTATCCTTATAGATGAATATTTAAGGTTCCCTTTTATGTTCCCCTGTGCATTTATGAGTGTTTTGACTATTATTAATTCTTTCTCTCCCTCTCTCAGTTGTTCTCTATTTTTGACATGCTTATATCCACTCAAACAGGGGCCCATTTTTTATGAGTAAGGAATTGCAGGTGTTTTAATTGGTAATGGAACTGCCTACAGTAGAATCACAAGGTATAATCCTCAAGGTAATGGCCAGGTGGAGTGGTTCAATGGAATATGAAGGACAATTACAATGGCTCTAAAATCACATGGTCTATTTGTTCAACATTGGCAAACAGTTTTGCCTGATCCCCTTTATTCAATTTGTTCATTACTGAGTACAACTACTAATATGACACCACATGAGAGGCTTTTTAATTATTCCCATCATTCCTTAACCAGATTCATTGCCCTCCTAGTTATGCAATCCTGGACCAGTTCTCCTGAAGCATCATATCTGAGTGAACAAGATCGATCTTTTGGTTGAAGAAGTGGAACTTATTCAAGCAAATCCGCATCATGCACATGTTCATTACCAAAAGGGCAAAAAGATTACAGTATCTACTAGATATTTAGCTCCAGTTGAGATCCCTATTAATGAGGAATCCCAAAAGATATATGTAGATGAAGTGGAAGAAGCCCAAGAAATACCAATAGATGCCATCGGTGATTATTCAGCTTTGCAAGAAAAGCCTCTCTTAGACACCCCTACCAAGCCAGGTAATACTACACAAAGCATGTCAAACCCTACTGATGCTGCTAAGGAAGTTCTAGTTCCCAGAAGATCTGGATGTATAAGTTGGTCTACCTACAACATTTGGATTTATAGTGATGGAAAATATTTTAAGGAGGAGGAGAATTTGGCAATATACCTTTTCACCCCTACCTCTTTGGAGTAGAATGGCATATTCTACATTGTTAAAAAGCAGTTTTGTGTTTGATAAACAGAAGCCAACAAATTTTCATTGAATAAAGCCTTAACTAATGACCTCTCTTTATTTTTTACTTCACTTTCCACTTGAAATATATGAAGGTAGGAATATGCAGTTTTTGTACCATTACTTAATTTCACTTAAATCAGTTTTAATAAACTGATTTAAGATCAATACACTTGGAAAAATTAATAGGCAATTGGTAAGAGTGCCCTATGAAGAACATCAAATCAGTTAACTACAATGAGGAAAATTGGTAATAACATTGCTTCAAGTAAGATAAAGGATATGAAGTTTAACAGTTAACATCAAGACAGAAACAAGTAAAGGAAATTTTTTCTTACCCAAGTTGAAAATATAAGACTTAGTTAAAAGGTAATGCTTATTATAATTCAATTTTAAAAGTATTAGTGAGAATTACTGGAATTTTATTAGTTATCAACTATAAAAGGTAAATTTGTGGAGTTATTTCTTCTTTCTTGCCCATAATCTTTCAAAACAACTCCTGTTCTGTACACATGTAAAAATAAAAAAAATTGTCATGCAACTTTTGTTTTTTGGAAGAAAGAAGTGCTGCAAAGGTTCACAGATGTTAGAGAACATTCATGGAAAAACTGAGCTTGATGTAAACACAAGGGGATGTGTCAGTAGAGTTAATGGAAATTCAAGAGAAACTGACATCAGTAACAAGCTTTGCAGTGAGAGATCAGCTACTTCTTGTGAAATGAGAATAAGGAGTGACAGGCTGATGTTCTCATTACAGCTAAACAGAAGAAATATTTTACAATGTAGTCTCTTGTCTTCTCAAACGAGAGTGCAAAGTGGGTTCCCGAAATGTTCCATGAAGGGACAGAGTTGTAAATTGAAAAAAAAAACAAACTTGTGTATTGTGAGATGAAGCGAATGAACTGGGAAAGTGAGAACATATAGGATGAAATATGTGGCAGTGACTACAGTCGGCAAGCAGTGAGAGATTGTGAGTAATGGTAGTGGTTATGAAAGAAGACAATGAGGAGGCCCTTTTTATGGTTGTTAATATTAATGTGGATACATAGTCAACCTTAAGGAGGGAATAGGAGGATGAAATCAGACAGAATTCAAAAGGATAGAATATGATATGACAGAGACAGAAGATAAAATGAAAATTTATTAAATTCCTGTTTTGTTTTGATGGCTGAATGGATGTGGGCTAGTGATCAATATTATTGATAGACATAACATAAACAAACTACACAATTTATTGGGGACTGGGAGTACCTTTTATTCCCACTATGCATGTCCGTTCTGGACTACAAGCAAGAGTCCTGTCCCTTGGATCAGTGCGACATTGCACCAATACAACACTATCTCCTACAATAACAATGACAAGTGAACACAAAATAATACCATCAACTTTTGAGCTTCATTAACTTTAATTTGTTTTTCATTTAACTTTGTCTCTAGTCTAGATTCAAGTGAGTATCCATGGAAGTTGGAATGGATGTTAATTCCACAGTGTAACAAAAGTTTATAACTTTGCAATACATCTTTCCTACTTACCAGTAAAACAAGGATTTTTTTTCCTAGTTTAAATTGAGGTTTCTGGTCTGATGCTGCAGCATCATGAAGGCAAATACATGATGCCCTAAATAGTTAACATTATCCACACTCAAGTGAAAGGATTGTATAAACACAAACACTACAGGCTCATGTCTTGAGCCTACATGCAAATACCATAAACCTACATGATGCCAAATCTGACCTCTACTATGTCTTCACAACATAGAGAGCTATACTGTAAGGTTCACTCAATGTAATATGGAAGTCTTACTCATAACTCTGATGGTAATGTACAGCTGAGTCAATCCCTCCAGCATCCCTAAATGTGTGATGGAGTTTCAGGTAACAACAGCAGTACCACTGCTGAGGATGGTAATAGCTGAAACCCTGGAGCATTTGGCTGCTGCTGAAGGTCAGGTGTCAATTAAAGTATGGTATCCACAGGATGTTCTCTGCTTGGAACAGGACCCTCAGTTGTATGTAACTTCAAATGCCTGTGGTTATGTTTCAATTACCCTTCAGCTGTTTGGACAATGTACCAATCTTTGATGCTGAACTGATTCTAAAATATACTCTCTTCATGTAGAACCTTTCAAAAGGTGTTATGAAGGTAGTCAGGATGGCAGTCTCTGGTTCTAAGGGAACCTGCCAGAAACCAAACTGGGCATCCAGTTTTAAAAATAGGAATTTTTTTTTCACTCTCTCTCTCTCTCTCTTCAGCTTCTTCTGGTTCAATCTAAGCTTTAGGCCTCTGCTTCCAAACTACATTTCCTAAGCTGGATATTTTTTATTCAACCTCAGATGAGCTCATCAACTTCACAACCATATACCACAGTTAATTATGAACCCCATAATCTTTTCAATGTTTCTATAGTACCTGCCTCAGCAAGGCTACATAACCAGTTTTGAATTCAGAGTTATCCTTCTCTGAGGCTGGTAACCAACCATAACTAGAGAGCCTAATTTGATCTGCCATTTAACCTATAACTAGTGAGAGAAGAGATGGATTCATAACTTTCCCAAGAGTCATTGTGCAAAATCAAATGTAATGAACAGTGCCAGAATTCAAACTTGGCTCTCCATTTTTTCTTTCCAAGGTGTTAACTATTACACTACCTGTATATCCTTAAACAGGATAATCACAAAAGATAAGACCTGGGTTCATCATTAAGAGCCAGAGAGTAAAAGAGAAGATCAATTGAGTGGAGACAACCAGACTTACTGGGAAAATTTTTTAAACATCTTATACAGGAAAAGTAATGACCAGTATAGTTCAGAACCAGAAGGTAGTCATACTGTTATGTTTTATATTCAATGGCACCACTATCAATTCTGACTTCTTTGGAAGCACATTGTCAAAATTCCAAGCAAGAATTTGTCTAGCAAGGCTACATTTGAAGGTGAGTGGTCTACTTTTAAAATATGACAATGTAAGGGCTCACAGAACTTAAAAACCAGACCAGCAATTACTGCAAATGGCTGAACAACAACCTTGCTTCATCCATCTTATAACTCTGAGATAGCACTCTCAGTCATTCATCTGTTTGGACTATGAAAGATGCATCAGAGAACAATAGTTCTCTAATGATGAAAACATGAAAGAAGCATTTTGTATATGGCTAAGAAAGAAGCTATAAAGCATCCTTTCATTTGTAATAGAGTGAAAGTGACCCTCTTCACTTGTTATGTCATTTAAACCCCCACAAAGTGGTTTCAGCTGCCAAGTGAATTAAATGTTAAATAATGTAATGCCTTATTTGGGGATGTAGGGCCAGGAAAAGGTTAAAGGAAGAGCTGTCAATTAAATCTTGAATTTGGAGTGGTGTAAATTGCAAAAACTAATAAAAATGTTAATTTGCTAATTAGCTATAAAAAAAATAAAATTAGTCAGAAATAGACTGAAGGCCACCTAACAGTTTGAACAAGTGAATGACTTAATAAAATGTATTAAACCATTTACAACTAAGTAAATCCTGAACATCATTCCCTTCACCTCTACTTTGGTCTAGGTCAATTCACATGATGTTGATCTTGTCATCAGAAATTATTTAGAAATTCATGAGGGAGTGAAAAGTAAAGTTTACTTAAATTAAATACTATTCACCCAAACATGATTATTTCCTTATGAAAATACTTGTCCAGAAAATTTTACAAACAACTTTTGACTGTCAACAAACGAAGGGCAGTTTTCAAACAAAAAACATATTCAACCCCAGCAAAATTTATGAGTAATTTTACTTAATACAACATATTGTTGACATCCAATGTGATATCAATGGAAACATATATAAGAATGCAAAGAGAGTGAGTTTAGATAGTTTCAGGGTTCAAGGGTAGTTTGTAGAAAGAAGCTATGTCAGGTTTTGACTCCCACTCTTAGTCATGTGATCAAATTCTGAATGTACACTGTTGGAGTATATCACAAGGAGACTTGTAACAAATACATACACACAACAGCTGCCAAGAAAATATTAATAAATTTAAGGGTGACACAATTTTCCTTCACACATTCTCATATTCTAGGATTGCTAGATATATTGGTTATTTTAATATTCTATGAGACTTATTATTTTTTTCTCTGAATTCACAAACCCCAAATGTAGATACCATAAATAAAACTGTTGTTAGAAATTTAATGTTAAATACAGCAGTTTTGTTGCACTTTGAAAAAAATCCTAAGTGCATTTTTTGTGTGCATGCGTGTAATCATTGCTTAATCAGAATCCTATGGAAGGAGATTTTGACTGGAACTGAGAGACTTCATTGTTTGATAAATCAGAACACAATTAGAGGCAATTCTGCCTTGATTTCCAGATTGAATCTACCAGTGGAAAGAATATCTCCATTTCCAGCAACCCAAGCATAGGTCTGTGTGGTGAAGTACTGGAGCACCCCACAAGATGAACTGGTGAAATTTAACCCTGGCCAAAAACAGACAGACCTTGGCCAAGTTGCATATTGATTTTGCAGGTCCAATAAAGGGGAAATGCTATTTGATTGTGGCTGACAGTTTTTTGAAATGGCCAGAGGTGATAAATTTTTAAAATCCTATGTGTAGTGGTACAATTTTTGCATGAACTTTTTGCAAGATTCGATGTTCCAGATAGGATTGTGTCAGACAATGGCACGCAATTCACAGTAAAAAAGTTCAAAGGTTTTTGTAATTTTTTTCAAATGTACATCTGACTACCATACCATATCACCCATAATCTAATGGTCAAGTGGATACTTTCAAGCGAGCATTGAAAAAGTCAGATGGAAATGAATCTGTCGACAAGATACTATAATTCTTAAGCATATATCAGGTGATACTGAACATAAGTACAAATTTGGGGTTGTTACTGGCAGAATTAATGTTTGCAAGGAAAATAAAATCAGTATTTGACAAGCTGTTAACAAAGGAAAATAAAAAAGAAGGAAAAACACAATTACAAAATCCTATACACCAGGAGAAAAGTTTTTTTTTCAAAGAATATAGGTATGGTAAAGAGTTCTGGAATGCTGATGTCATAGTTAAGCACATCAGGTGATTGAGGTAGATAATTAAAGACACAAAAATGACAGTTAAGAGACATCACAACCAGATAAGGAAAAGATACTTGGATAATATGAATAACTGAAAGGAAGAGCCGATGAAGGTTATTTATGAACTATTTGAGGAATAATCGAACGATCCTCCATGGCTTGATCGGTTAAGGCACGTCAGGCTATATAACGGTTCTGTATAGGATACAGGTTCAATTCCTGTCGGAGGATGAATATTTTCTATGAAAATTTCTTGGACATTCAGGCCGGTAAATGTTCTTGATGCTGTTTATTATAAAACAGAGCATTTACTTAAATATTTGTATCAATAAAAAGAAGGTATAAACATATAAATGTCTTAAAATAATTGTTGGACTTTGTTCATTTCATAATGTATGTATGTATGTATCCAAATGTAGTAACCACTGCATAAAAGTGGTCTGAAGCAATGAGAAGCAGAGCAATTTTTATATTGGTGATGTGTGTGGGAATTGAAGAACATTGGATTGAAAAAGAAGTATTTGATGTTGCATGAGCGACATCAGAGGAACACAAGCTCATTTAACTACAGTTTGCTAGGACAGTTTAGCTGCGTAAGGACACCAGCTAGTCGTGCAAATGTTGTATTTTATCTCTGATCAGAGAATGACAAAATTAATTTATCAATTCTGTGTTTTTTTTCATCTGGTTATATACACATCTACACAATTGCTTCAAAATGTATGCTATGCTTCTCACTGCCTTGTGGCCTTATATCCTGGTTGTGACAACTTTCTGATTGGTTGGTCAAATTATGGTTTTGTTTGCCTGGTGATTTTTATTATCCATCTATTTTTAGAGACGGTGAAATTTTGCTTGTATTATTATTTATTTTTCCATCACCACAAACTTTCCTGGATAGAGATAACCTCATTTTTAAAGCAACTGACCCAAATTATAGTGAAATGATGTGAATGCATTTATTTTAAGTATTTATAAGCCTGTACTTCTGCTAGGTACCATATAAAAGCACCAAATAATATGACATTTATTTTCATATTCAAGTATCAATTTTAAAAATAATAGCCAATTTCTTTCCTTAGTAATGAAATAGCAAGTTTTTCATATTAATGGTGTCTTAAATCAAACTTATCTGCTGAGGGTGAGTTGATGTTCTTGCCATCTATGGACTCTGTGGTGATAAGGGTGTAGAGATGACCTGTTCAGCATGTGGTCATTCCGAAGGTTGTACCAAGAGTAAAGAGATGTTCAAAAAAGGTAGAAAAGTGTGCCAATCAGCAGCTGTGAGCTGACAATTTTGATCATGAACAACAAACCCACTAAATTTTCCTCACTGATACAACTTATGGCAACTATAATTCTACAAGGCTATACGAACTTCTACAAGTTTACTACAAATGACATTCACTCAGCAACACATTCAGTAACAGACCTCCCACCTACTATGTTGACCTATCAACCCTGAACACCTCATAAAATTAACAGCACCTCATTAACTTTCTATCACTCTCTATCAACATCAAGTTTTAGGTGCTCAAAAGAATATTTCAAGCAAGCCTCTATAACCTTCTTCTTTTCATATAAATAATTATAAATATTACATTTTTTTCTGTTTCAATTTCACACTGAGTAAGAGTTCTTTTTCATTGTACACCTAAAGAGATATTGATTGATATTTTTTTGCATATGAGAAAATTCTCATAAATTAAATGGATTTTTTTAAAAATTCATTAATGGAATTTCATAAATTAATTTTATTTTAATAATAATTAATTGGGTTATTTTTTTATTATCATTCTTGTATGTTTTTCTCATAATAAGAAAGAATTTAAATACTTTTTAAAAGTAACTGGTTAAAATTGTTAATATCTCATGTTCTTTTTAGTGTAACAGTTACATTTTTCTTATGGATGATTAAGAAGAAAAAGTGTGGGAAAGAAGCACATGATAATTCAATAATAGATAAATTTTGAATGACTATTATTTGTTTTCTTCAGATAAATAGATTGAAGTGATTATTCAAACACTATTGTCAATTTTTCCATTCCGTTCACCTCTACTTTTACTGCTATCAGCTACATGTAAGTTAAGAAAAACATTTCTACATTTTTGCTAGTTTTTAAGAATACTATTTCAGCCTCTGTGTAAATATTCAATACAAGCATGGAAATACATTATTTCCATGCAAATTATTGCCCTCGTCTTTTTTGTTGATAAGGACAATAGTCCACATGTACATAATTCAAATTCCTCATCCCAGAAATTCAGACAGAAATTAAGCTTGGTTAATGTAGCATACCTACAGACAATAATGGGTATGTCCCCATTCATATAAATATAGTAGTAAAAACTGTATGTTGATCTGCAGTTGGAGATTAAGTGTGGAATTCACTTGACTTACTTCTAGCAGTTGACTACTTCTACATGCCACTGGTGAATCTTATATGTGTTGTTCTTGTCCTAAGTATTATCGTTCATTATTGTGTAATTATTCTATTCAGTAACCTTCCCTAGGTTACAACAGTTAAATATAGAATTTGGTATATATTTTGATCTCTTCTATTTAGTTTTTACTAATTTTTTTTAGGATTGCTAGATATATTGGTTATTTTAATATTCTATGAGACTTATTATTTTTTTCTCTGAATTCACAAACCCCAAATGTAGATACCATAAATAAAACTGTTGTTAGAAATTTAATGTTAAATACAGCAGTTTTGTTGCACTTTGAAAAAAATCCTAATCTTAGTTTTTTTAGTTTTTTTTATTTTTAATAAAATATTAAACAAAGATATTTTCTGACTAGGCTTAAGCCTAGTCAGAAAATATCTTTGTTTAATATTTTATTTACTTGCAAAAATATGGTTACAATTCCGTACTTAATGTTTATTATATTAATTATTATATTTCTTTTTAATATTTGTAATACTTATCAGCTCTTTAGAATTTTATAAACACATACTGACTTGTATTCTCAAAACATTATCCATATTCATTTTGTATAAATTCCCCTGAACTGACATGCTGAGTGAATGGTAGTATTTGTACAATATATAATTGATAAAATTATCATTACATTCATCTTTTGCACATTTTCAAAACTATTTTGCAATCAGTATAGATAATTAGAAAAATCTACACATTAAAAATGACTTCTTCCTTTCAACATGAAGTGTCATTTTTGGATATGGTTTTTTAATACTATTAAACAAGAATATAGAAGTTCCTTGTTTGTTAGAATTCACTGAGATTCTTTAATCTATATTATAAAAGGAAAACATCCCAATATGAACAACATTAAGAAAAAACATCTTCCTTCCCCTTCATTTAATATTGTACAGTATTTGAAATGGGTTGATACTAAATATATATAACTATTTTTGGTTTAATATCTTCATTTCTGAAAATGATTGTTTTAATTAAAAGAGTTAGATAAAATAAAATTCATTTCATACATTTGTACAAATTTTCTCAATGTTTTAGAGGTTTCCCCAATATTCTTTAGCATGTCTTTAAAGCAAATTAAAATTTTATCTTAATTAATTTACAGCTGAAAATTTTTTTTTAGTATAACTGCATTTATTATAGGAGATGATAATTAAATGTCATGTCATATTTCCAAATCACAACAAAGACACAAAAACATTAAAATATGAAAATTTAATCACTTTTTTCCTTGTCAAGTTAATACAAATTAATTGCAGAATCATTACAAAGGCACTTAAAAACATTTCTCATTATTTAGTTTACAAAGAGTGATCATTTATTTGATTATTTGTATTATAAATATAGGTTATATATTGGTATGCCAATTCTAAAATTCTAAGTTTAATGCTTTAACATTTTCTCCTAAGTTATTCACATAATAAAAATTTATATTATAAACATATCAAAAAATTTAAATAAATGAAAAGAGCATATTATGAAGGTTCTTTTAGTCAACCCTCATTGTAACCTAATTATGTGATCGACAAGCAAGTATATAGAAATAAAGTATGCTTACACAGGTATAAAAAGCATTTATCAAACTTTCTTCTATGTCTCAAGATATTGGACACACTTCTTGGATATTCATTTTGACTTAAATTCGTTTATGTTCCAAAAAACTGATGGAACACTGCAATAAATTTCATGCAGAATACATTAATATGCCCACATTATTAATGAAGATTAAGAATTCCTGACTCCATCAAAAAGTGAAAGGAACTCTCTAAAAAGAATTACCTGATTAGAAAAATGACTACTATCAACTAAAAAGAAAATTACCTGGTTATTGTACAAAAAAAAAGAAATGTTTTAAGATCTTAAAAATTTTCTTTTGCACTTGACTGTACTACATTGTTCTTCAATTTCTTTTTTAAATATAAAAAAGCCATATTTCTATGACACTGTGAATACAAGCAAAAATATTTTAAGGAATTAATGTTAAATTTTGTGAATAAAATTTCTTGACCTAACCAAGGGGACATTAAAAAAATCTTTGGTTAGATTTTGTAAAGTGAGAATTTTCAGTATCCCTTCAAATACCATTGTGTAAATTACTATAAATTTAGTCAAAGTTTTGTAGATGTGTTGAGGAAAAATTTAGTAAAACAAAAATGTTTTTGCTTAATTTAGAAAGGTTCTATAGACACAGTGAAAGTTTACAGTTTATGTGGCTAAATGTGACAAATTTTCAAAACATTTTTTCTATCAAATTATTTCTTATAAAATAAAGGAAAACTAATGAAAACATAATTTTGAAGAATTTTGGAAGTTATAAAAACTTCGAGCAAATTTCTATTTGTATGCAGGACCAAATACGTTTTTTTCTTTCAAAACATTTGAATTGATGGCCTCATACAGAAATAATTATTTTCTTTTTGAGGATTTTTTAGTTGAAAAACATATATAAATGACTTGTAGCTCAAGGGGGATAACTTTTAATAATAAACGTAGCTCTTAAGTAAGCTTATATAAAGGGTACTGAAAAAAACTTTCAGTTTTACCAAATATAACAAATTTTGTGTGGAAGGGCTTCTTGTTCGTACTTACAACTTTTCAGCGTCCCTTGTGTGTGTGTGTGTGTGTGTGTGTGTGTGTGTGTGTGTATATATATATATGAGAGAGAGAGAGAGAGAGAGAGAAAGATACACAAGACAATTTTTTAAATTTCGACTTTGATATGTTTCACCAATTCTTTTGTTTTCAACAAGAATTTTCCTGAAAAATTCTAGTTGAAAGCACAAGAATTCTGTATAAATCACATTATCAGAAATATCTTGCTATTTGATACAATTCTCTCCTACCTACAAAATGGAAAAACGTTACCATGCTGGAAAGACTTAATAACAAATGAATTCAATCTTCCTTGTCAGCTGTATTCAATGAAATATATATTTCTCAGTCAAATAGTGGATTTCCCTACTAATTTCCATAATAATTCTGATGAAATTCTTTATTTAATTAGTTCCTTAACTCCTCTCTCTTTTGTAATGAATCATAACTCTTGACTTCTTGGCAATTCAGATCATGCTTTTCATATCTGTTGATATTTCTTTTGAGTCATCTATTAGACAGGAACATCCTATTCACAAGACTTCTTTTTGTTGCTCGCATACTGATTAGGATTCATTTTATGACTTTCTTTCAGAGGCCCCTTGGATTGATATTTTTAAACTTACAATTGAAAATTGTGCCACCAAGCTTTTTTCTTAAGTTAACTCTGGCATTGATACTTTTGTAGCTTCTTGGAAACCACAATCTTCCCCTTGGTTCAAACCTGTCTGTTCATTCACTATTGCTAACTGGAATCATCAGTATGATAGTTCTGATAACAACAGATAACTCTTTGTGTCTGTTTGTAATAACTGTAAATATGTCCTCAGAGAGTTTAAGTCTTTGCTTGATGATAGAATGAGGCACTGTATAACCTCTAACAAGTTTGGTTCTCATGGTTTCTGATGGCTCTCTTATAGTGTGTTAAATAAGAGTAAGTCTTTTATCCCTCCTCTCTTCACTCAGTTTCAGGTGTTAACATATTTTGTTGATAAAGTAGAATGTTTTGCTCATAAATTCTCTTCCAATTCTTCTCTTGAGTGGAGAATCTTTGCCTGACTTTCCATTTAGAACCGAGTCTCTATTGTGTGATATGTATGGTTTCTGCTACCATTTTTAAACTACAAAGCATGTGGACTTGATGGCTTACCTGCAATAGTCCTTAAGAAATGTGCTCCTGAACTGGCTCCTGTTCTCTCTAAACTTCACAATAAATGATTTGCTGCATCTTGCTTTCGTGCTTGTTTTGAAATCCTCTTCTTTAATTCAAATGAAGTCTGATCCTTCTATCAACCACTTTTTGGCAAAGTACTAGAGGTTCTAATCAACTTTGAATTGGTTAAGTATCTCACCTTGCAGGTTTTTTTTTTCAGATAAGCAATATGGCTTTTGTTTCTCTAGGTCAACAATTATTGCTGAAAGAGTCTATGAAGCTTTAGATAAGAATGGTGAAGGTTGGACTATTGCTTTTGATTTCTTGAAGGCCTTTGACAGGGTTTGGCATGAAGATCTTTACAAGTTGAAAGGTTATGGTATTTCTGTATAAATTTTTGATCTGATTAAATCTTTCTTATCACATCATGAAATGAAAGTTGTCTTAAACAGCTACTCTTCTAGATCTTTTTGCATCAATGCAGGTGTCCACCAGAACTCTATCTGTAGTAGAAAAGAACTGCCTAATCAATCAGTGTTGCTCTTTGATTTGTATTCTTTTAAAACAGCAAAGCTGATGATGCTTTATTATATGTACATTAATGATTATATATTATAATGATAGTAAAACCTTATACATTGCCTAATCAACAAACAGCAGTAATTATTCTAGAGTGTACTTCATGCTATATTATCAGTAAAAATAAAAATTTTATCTTTTTCTTTCTTTTCATTTATTTAATGCTTTCTCTGAATCCTCTTGTGGCTTAATACTTACCTGTAATCACCTATGCAAAAATGTTCTCCAAAGTTGTTTTCTCAATGCTAAATTGTAGTTTTTCTTTTACTTGAAGAATCAACATTTGGAATTGTAGCGTTTTAATTGAATTTCAACACCAACTAGTAATAGTTAATAGCTAATAGTAGGAATGATTATTGAGCTAAATTGGCCCATCAGCTAAGTTTACTATCTTTGTTTGATATCTTAAGAATTTATTAAAAATAGTTTAGTCTTGTACAAGGCTACCAGTGTAGGGCAGCTATTAAGCACTGAACTCAGTACTAGACTAGTTTGTTAAGCATTGCTCGATTGTGAGGTGACCTTCACTCTCATTACTTACTTTTTCAAGTAAAAAGCAAATATTCAAAATGGGCAGAACCTTTTCATTAGACATAATTATTTGGGATTATTTATAATTTTTGAAATACAGAATATATTTTAATTACTTGTTCACATTTGGCTTTCATATAAAAAGTATAGTATTTGTCTTTATTGAAATTATTTTCACCATTGATTCTCTTGTAGCTTTCTGTTTTAGCATTTCTTAATATTTGTTAGCTTTGAAATAAATGTAAAAAAAATTGTTTTAAAATTATTCTGTGCTGCTTTATACAGATTTGTGAATTGTAATATATTATTGCATTTGAGCTAAAAAAATATAAAATGGTTATCTATTATATTCTCACTCTTAAATTTATTGATAATATGAACTTGTAATCTTTATAAAGAGAAAATAAAATGAATAAAAGTGTCCAAATGAATCTGATTTCATTAAAAATTTAGATTAATGTAGTAATTGGTAACTTACAAAATAACTAATTAAATTTAAATAAACATTCAGTAAAACTGATTTAACCTTGTGTTAGTCACCTTGTATTTCTAAAAATGGATAGTCCCCTGGGATGTTTATACACCCCTATACAAAAATGTTTATAGTGTTACAATTATGTAAAATATTGTCATACTGCTGAAAAAAAAATAATATAACAGTCAATCTCTGTTACAATATACTTGAGCTGAAGATATAATTATTTATTGAAATGTAAATTATAATACAGTTTCAGTCCTGTAATTATGAATTTAGCTATCGTAATATCTTTCTAGTCTACATTGTGCCTATTTTTGAGGTATAAAGCTTTTCTCTATTATTGTATTGATATGTTTCACATATAATTTACAACATATGTTTATGCAACAAGCATATTATAATTTTACTCCTCACTGAGTCAGGAGAGTAGTGGTAGGGAGCAAAAGAAATAAGTTGCCAACTAGGAATTATGAGTATTCAAAAAATTTGGAAGTAACAAAACACCTCATGTGACTAACACAGGTTTAATATTAATTAAAAACATTCAGAGGTGGATTATCCTATAGGCTTGATTATAATGTTGGTTATAAAAAATCGTTTTTTTTTTTTTTTACTACGGTTGTGTCGAAATATGTGTTTTGGTTTGCAAGTGGTATTTCTTAAAGAATGTTTTTAATAAACAAAAGATAGCTATTCTATTTTATTTAAAAAATTTGGAATTCATGTCTACACACACCTAAATTTGGGCTATGAAATTTGGAAAAAAAACTTAATTCGGGTATAATACACACTGACCTTTTAGAAATTGTAGCACTTAAATTTGATATTCGTTCAACTTTTTCTGGTTGGTACTGATAAAAATAAAATAAAAAATAGTTTTTACAACTTTACAATATTGTTTTGAAATACAAAATTTACAGTATTTATTCTGGAACAAATGTATGGATGTGTTCACACAAAAAAACTAACCAACTTGCTGCAAAAAAAAACAAAAAAAAACTCACAATAGAAGAAACAATTATAAGCTCAAGTGCTAGTCACTGGCGGTCATTTCTGGAACAGCGTAAAACAAAAAAATATAGCTGAAGCTATCATCATGGCAATTCTACCTTTCGAATGCACTGAATGGCAGTGAAAATAACTAACACCCTTTTGAGGGAAAAGGACAAGATGACTCTGTGAACGACGTTGACAAAGATAGGCTGATAACATATTGATGAAAGTAAATTATGGCATGGGAATACACATATTCCCATGCCATAGAACATTAGTTTTTTAGTTTTTACTTAGTTCTTTACTATTTACTAAATTTGACTTTTTTGACAAACTTTAGTGACACTTTTTGTAACCCATTATTTAATTTGGACCATATTAAATTACGTTCGGTTGTACCAACTTGAATATGGTAACGTACGTGATCGGAAAAGAGTGAGTATTACTATTATACATGAATAATTACGGTACTCGAAAAATCAAATTGTTATTTACAATAACTGAAGAGCACAAATAATTTATGACCTCTGGTGGTG
Source organism: Acanthosepion pharaonis (assembly GCA_903632075.3). Classification (NCBI taxonomy): domain Eukaryota; kingdom Metazoa; phylum Mollusca; class Cephalopoda; order Sepiida; family Sepiidae; genus Acanthosepion; species Acanthosepion pharaonis. The sequence continues at coordinate 24,251 of CAHIKZ030003454.1, read as the reverse complement.
GTTACATGATTTGGTGCCATGGGTCAGAGAGTTATTCCCTCTTCCTTTTAGTGACTTATTATTATCATTGTCGCAGTCACACTTCAGCACGTTTGCGCAACGGATAGAAAGAAGGTACCATCTTTTCTTTAAACTAAAAAATTAGGAATCAGTTTAAAAAGGTTCTTTATGTATAGCTAGCAAGCTACACTTTTTGGTCTTTGGTGATTTCGTCACTTACGTTTTTTCGCAAGTTCACGTGTCCTAAGTGACACGTAATTTTCTTTTTATACATTTAATCTTATTTTCAAAGTTTTAAATAAATATAATGCTAAATTAAATATTTTGTGAATTTTCACATTTGAACAATTAGTAAACAAGACAAACCTGATTTTTTTCATTCATTCTCAAAATTACATAACTCAACACAACTTATTGTTTTTATTCTTTTTTAACGTTTGACTTTTTGGTCTTTCTGACTTATTTTCGGTTGTATTAAAAAACACATATTCGGTAACTTGTCTTGTTAAAAATGAATTTGTTTGGGGGGGGGGGAACTGAAAGTTAGTACAACAATGTAAAAGCTATCGTTGGTAGAATAGAATCTCTAAGAATTTTTTTTTTTTTTTTTACTGATTCATTTCCAATGAAAGAAAGAAACACTTTAACTTCGCTCTCCTGGGGAATACCGTCAGAAAATGAAAAAAATAGTTTAAAAAATCTTATGTGGTAGTAACTGTTTATTGAGAAAAGAATTACTAACTAAAACAATGAAAGGTTTTCGTTTTCAATTATAAAAGTAAAAAGTCAATAACAACCGAGCTAGCCCACCATTTTTGAGAGGCATCTGCATCACGCGTAAAAAAAAAAAATGAGATACCTAAAAAAATGTCTTACACTCATGTTCAAGTACATTAGATTTTAGCGTCCAAAACAAAATGTTTTTCACATACAATACTGAATTACCTTCCTTAGATTCTTAACCTAGCCTCATATTCTGAGCGTTAAAAAAAAACTGAATTCACTTCTCTGGACAATAATTTGTAAACTTTTTGTTTTGTTTTTTTTTGTTAGCTTAACAAAATTCATATTCAGAACAAATGTTGGGACCGCATTTTCTTTAATTAATAATAGACTATTTATTTAAATGAAAACCAATATAAATCTGTTATTTTTCCCATTTAAGTAAGTAGGTAGTTTTAACTTTTAAAGAAATAAAACTTGGATTCAGTTTTGTTTTTCCGATGCTTGATTTCTTATTCTTAGGCGGTAGGTCCGTTTGTTTTACTTTTTTGGTTCATTTGTTTTCACTTTTGGCCACAGAAAGTAAAATTTATTTCTCTCACTTTTTTTTAATGAAGAAAAAAATGAGTTATTTCAGAATATAAGCTTTTTAGGAATGTAATTCAATTTGGCATGTGGTGAAAAACAAAACGATTTGGAGACTAAAATGGAAAATAACACATACAGACTTAACCTCCTGTGTTTTCTTCTCTATAAAAGTTAAAACCTAACGATGATGACAATATGATCTGCTTTTTAGAAATGGCAGGGCGGTTTTAATGGACTTGCAGTTAAAAAACTGTTCATATGGCTTTCTTTTAAAAAGTTTCAAACGAGTCTTGTTTATTTTTATTTTGTTTTCTGACCATTACCGTGGCGTAAATTCTCAAGTGTGAATTACTATCACCAATTATTTGATTTCAATTCTCGATCGATATTGCGTGGTACGTGGATTTGAATGGAAATCTTTTTTCTTTTCTTTTTTTTTTTTTAACACACATGCAAATCGAGAATGTTATTGTTAATTGTAAACGGATCCCATGATTGTCAACCTGATCCCATGAACTTGGCTGACCATGTGATGAAAGTCAACAAATAGGTGCCTAACGCGAATTTATTTACATCATTTTATTTTTTGTCTATCATTATTGAAAACAGTTTGTTGGTTGAATCTATTGGAATTATTTTCTGGTGAGATTTTTTTTTTTTTTTTCAATTTCAAATTCCCTCAATTTTTATTGTTTTTTTTTTTTTTTTTTTTTTTTACTTTAAAACACTTTTAGCTTGCAGTAACTTAATTAAAGAATGATTTTCTCTTTATTTTCCCCATTTTTATTAACTTAGCAAATCTCTACAGACGCTAAAAATTATATTTTGATTTTCCTTTTCAATTTTCCAAAATATTCTTTCTTTGAATGAGAGAGATCTTTTTTTTTGTTTCTTCCCACCTATCCCCCCCCCAAAAGGAAAGCAATAGCATTTTTATTTTTAACTTTTTTTACAGTGTTAAATGCTGATGTAAGGTCCTCTTTTAGTCTTTTAGGTTTTTCTTTTTTGCTAAAAAAAAGAAATTCCTTATTTGTTTAGTTTAGAGAGCTTCATCTCAATTCTTTATCGCCCCCTATATAACTTCAACATAATGTTCTTCCTCTTTCAATTGTGAAAGTATATTTTTCCTTGTAAATGACAATGTACTGCTGTTATTTTTTTATAATTTTTTATACTTTGTTGGTACACAATTAATTATTTGTTACCAATCGTTTTTATTTTTTGTTTATCAATTTCAGCTCAGTCTTTGTTTCTAATTCCATTCTGATATAACATTTGGCTTTTTACAGTACTACACTACTACTTACTTACTGTCATCTCCTTTGACGTCTTTTATTAAAAGTTTAGCTTGTAAGTTGCTTGTTTAAAGCAAAATCTTCAAACTTAAAACTGTTTTTATTGCAATACATTGCCTAACAGAGGCAGTTAATAACTTTGCTTTTTTGCTCTTATTGCGTTGACTTGCCATGTGTTTTCCAATTAATTCTCATTCAGTTTTTTGACTGCTTTGCTTTTATTTATAATTTTATTTTTAAATGTCCTCATTAAAAAAACAAAAACAAATTTACAAAGTTTGTGTATGGTAATTATTTGGGATTTGCAAAAAATAAATAAATACGTCTGCTTGGAAGTTAAATTTAATTTAAAATTTTTATGAAACTTTAGAATGAATAATTTTATTTTTTTTTATACCTCAAATAAAAAAGTGATAATTTTATTTTTATACCTCAAAAACAAAAATGCATTAAAATGAAAACCTTTTATATTACTTTTAGTTTTATTGATCTTTTATATTTTAGTTTTAAATTGCAAGCTAATATAGATTAAAATTTAATCTATATTAGCTTGCAATTTAAAAATTTTAAATTTACATTCAAACGATTCGCTAATAAAAAATGAGTATCATGATGAAAAAATGCCCCAAACTTGATAAAAACAAATTTTTGTCGTCAAAATATTTGTTGTTTAAGACAAGAAGAATGGCAAAAAGATTTTTTTTATTACTATATTTTTAAAACGTTCGAAATTTTGGTTAAAAATCTTATTTTTCTTGCGTTAAAGACACATGGCACAGTGGATAAATGTGTTAGTTAGATCCAGTGGCAGGACCCAAAGAATGCCTGGTTAAGGTGGAAAACTTGGGGAGGGGAATTAACAGGAGATAACTGATATCCATTAAAATATGGCATGTGGAACTAGAACAGTCTACCGCAGTGAGCGAAATAAAGGGTTCAGTTTGACATTCTAACCACCTGAAGAAGGCTAGAGCGTACAACAGCCAAAAAAACATAGTAATAATAAGTATGAGGACAATAGTCTGAATAATGTGTACATAACCTTATCTCAGAAATATAGACAGAAATTTTGGCAGGTATCTATTTTTATATTATATTCATTATGGGTATAAAAAAAAGAAATAAAAACTAGTTGTTAATTGATACTTTTGCATTGAATTCATTACTGACCTGGCTCTACGATGCTTAACTTTTGGTGAAATACGAGAACCGGTGTTTCAACGTGATTTGACCGTAAGTACTTTCTTGGGGACCGCTTTAATTCACCTGGTTCTTAAGTTTTAGAGTCTTTTTTACCTCACAGTCGGTTCGGTGTTTATAACATTTTGTGTGGGGGGGTAAAACGGTAGTGTCAGATTTGCCGCCCGAACTTTGTTCCTGGTAGGGACCACCAAAGGCGGACAGGTCTGATTACACGCCGGCTAACAAGGGCTCTGGTGAAAATCCAAATATTAATCTTTATCGGTAACCGGCGGCTTCTGGTCGTTCCTGTCTCTGCGTCTGTGGGAATCCCTCGGCAAGCAAGAACGTTATTCGAGTAGGCCTGGGTACCCTACTTCTGTAATTTATCACAAAAAATCTTCTTCTCATAACAGGAAGAAGCCGGCTCAATCCGCCCATGGTGAATGCCGCATCAGTACAGTAGTAGTAGTATTGAATTCATTGCTTTTTAAAATTTTCTTTATTATTTTACCTATTTGATATTGCAATCCATTGAGTTTTTTTTTTTAATTTTGATCTAAAATTTATTAAAGTAAAGAAAGTGCTATAAAAAGTGGTGGGGTGATTGAAATACTTAATGAATTTATATTGTTAATTGATCACAAAATTATTTCCTTTTTGAACAGCAATGGGTTGAATATAACAATCACAATGAAAAAAAAGGAAATTTTTTTTTTTTTTTAATATTTAGGGTAGATTTTTTTCCCTTGTCAAATCTGAAAGAAAATTTATGCAAGCACGAACTCTAAACAAAAATTTTTTGGAATTTTACTGAATTACTTTTGCTAAAGTTTGGGTTGAATTTTTAGTATCTTCACATTTGATATTGCATGAATGTTTTTTTTAATAACATATCTTTTTCAAGGATTTTCTTTATATAACTATAAACAAAAAAATTCTGAATACATCCCTCAAATTAAAACTACACATGTGGGGTTCAGCGTACCCAGATTAAAGGAGAATTTAATACGGGATACCCTGCCCACAAAATACAACGCAAATTTCAAGAAGAAACAACACGATAAGGAACGTTTATAAAAAATAGAACATTGTATATTTATTATCTAGTGAAATGGGTAAAAAAGATTAATGATTTAGTTCGTTTAAGCAAAATTGTGATTTTGATAAAAATGTCTGTGTTCGCTGTCTTTTAACAGAGTAGCAGAATGTCTGTTTCTTTTTTGTTTTGTATAGTTGTAAAAATGAAAAAAACGGGCAGAGCAATTTAAGTTGAAAAAAAGTGTGAATGTGGAATAAAGATAAAAAGAAAATGTACTTATGAATTGTTTTTGAAGTCAGTTGTAAATTTGTTGCTGTTGTTGTTCCTTCCTTACTCCACTTTTTGGCTCTTTGTGTAAGTTTGAGTCAGTGATGAAATTTACTGTCAATCTTCTGTGATCTTTTCCCTTCTCTGACTGACTGACTGGCGACTGACTTGAAAACTCTGTATTTATTGTTGACTTTTTTTTCACACTGGCTCGTTATCTTTTTTTTTTTTTTTTGGTTTAGCAAATCGCCTCCTTTCTTTGGTTAGAAAATTAATTTCACACCTTATTGTGAAATCTGTTTTTGGTCATTTTCACAAATAATTAATTCAAATTCACCAACATATACAAAAATACATTATAGACATTATACCATAAAAAGAATAGTTAGTTTTTTAGTATATGTGGCTAAAGTCAGTTGCTAAAATTTTGATTATGATCACCTTTAATTTTTGAATAAGAAATATATTTTTATGAAATATCTACAAAAATATCTGATTCCTATTTTTATTTTTAATAATTTTATAAATAAATGAATATATTCTAATTTTATATAACATATTAAGTGAATAATTTCTTTAGTAAACATATTTTGAACAGTTATTTAAATTATGTACAAATAATCACTCATTTACATGTTTACCAAGATAACCTGAAATCATAATTTACTTGATCAATTTTTATTATAGTGAATTTTTATCTCCTAATTCTTGTCATTATTTTTCAGTATTTTTTTTTTATTCTTCTTTTTATTAATTTGAATTTTTTTTTTCTGATTAATATTAACCAGAAATTGATTTTGAATATTCATGTTAAGAGTGAAACTAAAATCAGTAGGTTATAACACATAATGCTAATTGGGGCAATATCTTGAAATAGTAATATATCTTGTACTTGTAAACTACATTTAAACTAGTTGGGTTTCTGACAGTTAAGATTTTGATAAAATATCACATCATAATTTTAAAATGAGATGTAATTTTATTGTGTTTGAAGATTTTGGTACATGTACTTTGATTAGAATATGTAATTATCATGTAATTAACAAAACATTAAAAAAAAATAGTTCACTGATGATTTTTTGATTTTTTTATAATAAATATTTTAATATTATGTATTTTTATAATAAGAATGGATGTTAACAGTATCAATTTTGAATATAGATAATTTTTGTATTTTTTTTTGTGTGTGTATTGTAGAAAATGATTGATTTCAAAATATTTAGTGAATCTAAATTGATTACTAGTGTAATATAATTGTTTACTAGTTTTCCCATTAATTATTGCATTAATAAATTTCTCTTATGCAATTATTATCATAAACATTTCTATGCCAAGTGAGTATTTAATTGAAAACATAACTTCTTAAATTGCTTTAACTGCCAGTGCCAATGTATTTCTTCTAAAAGAGTTAAGTGTAATGAAAATATAATTAACAAATTAGTATATAATTAAAATGTTTTATTAATAAAAGTGTATTAATGGTCAGCATGTGTGCTCTTTTGTATTTAGAACATATACTATCAGAATATTTTGTAGTCTATCAACTATGTCTCCTTTAAATCAATTTTATTAAAAGGCTGATAAAGTTTTCAATTGAATTGTTCCTATTTGTATCTCTTGGAGAAAAAATTTGAAGATTTTATACATTGTTAATTTCCACCTTTTGTGGAATTACTTTATTAGAAGGCCTTGCCTAGAGCGAGAGAACTTTATTAGAAGGCTTTGGATAGACTAATTTGCTTTGATCCCCTAGAAAACTTCTGCCTAACAACAGAATCATATAAACTGCCCAAAATTCTTCCAGCACTTTCTCTAATTTAATTCACAAGTTGAAGGGCTATGGTGTCTCAGGCTGAATATTCAACTTGATCGAACCTTTCTTAATAGGTCATAATGAAAATCATGTTGAATTGCCACTCTTCTAGATACTTTCGCATTAATGCAGGGGTCCCCAGGGCTCTATCCTTGGACATACTCTTGTCTTAATAGTAAGTCTGATATGTCTGATAAAGTGTGATAATTTATCTTAAAAGATCTTCAATCAATTGTTAACTAAGGCAAGAATAGTATGTAAATTTTAACACCTCCAAAATTAAGCTGCTATCTTTTAATCACTACAGAGAAACTTTTTTGCCTTTTATCAGCATGGCTGATGCTAATCTCCAGGAGAACATTATTTTGTGCTTTTTTGGTTTCATGTTTTGCACTAACATTGAGTGGGAAGATTATATTGAATCAATTGCTAGGTCTACTGCTAGGAAAGTTGGTTCACTGTATTGTGCTAGACATTTTTTTTTTTTTTTTTTTTTTTTTTTAGAATCCTTCTGCAAAGTCAATCACTATCTTCTGTCTTTCTGAATTGTCCTTCTCCTAGACTGGCTGTCACCCAATGCTAGAGAACCCAGTCTATCATAGCTGAGAAGAGATGGATTTATGCCCCTTTCTCAAATGCAAAAGTTAATATGATAGACTAGGGTAAAATTTGAACACTCTAACCCAATTCCACATTCCAGACTGATTACAATTATGTTACCCACACATCCCCTTTTGATATTTATTTTTAAAATAATGTGTTGAAAATGTCTTTTTTTTTTTTTTTTTTTTTTTTGTATTTTGAATATTAGAATCTATCAACAAAAATGCACAAAATTTGACAATTAAAAATAATAAAAATAAAAAAAGCTGAAATGACAGCTGTCCTTTTAATTTTTAATTTAATCTTTTTAATTTAGTGTTTGACACTCTCATTACCTCAGTGGTATCACTTAAAACCACTTATTGGAAATCTTTGTCCTTGAGCCAAAAACAGTGTACAGTTTCAACTAACTAGAAACTATTTACTACTTGGTGTGACCAAGATTACACCAATATAACAATAGCTCTACAAAAACAATGTGAATGACAAAAAATGTTTTGTGTAGCTAGCTCAATACATGTTCTGTTGTTTTATCTACTGGAACATTATTAAATTAAGCATTTTACATTCAAGTCCATAAGATGAATTTATATAAGATGGGTATATTTATTCTTTTAATAAAGTGAAACAAAATAAATGATAGAACTAATGAAAAATAAAGAATTAGAAAAATGAATGAAGATTATGAATAGCTAACAGGGATAAATAAAAGAAATGAAGAAAAATTTAAGAAAATAATGAAGCTGTGATTGAATTGAGTAGAATCAACAAGTAATGACATAATTGTTGAAAGCTGAAATAACACAATGTAAAATGAACTGTAAAATGGAATTAATAAATGAAAGAAAGCAAGAAGAAATAGTTGAAAAGGAAAAAAAGTAAATCTTATAAAAATGAAAAAGTGAAGAATTCTGCAAAAAAAGCATATAAATGAATACCATTGAAAGGAATACAAAAAAAAGCAAAAGTTGTATTGCATTCAAGAAAAATGATAGTATGAAAAAATGATGAAAAAAATAATTATGGAAAACTAGAAAAAATGAATATTAATACAGACGAATGGGAGATTTTAAAAATAAAAAATGATTGGTACCATTTATATGTTTGAGCTAAAGTTTCCGATGGTTAGATTGCTAAGTATGTCTCTGTCTACTTTGTTCCTCTGGTTCGACTGGGGAAAATTGTACTAAATAACTACTTAATTGTGATTGGCTTTGCAGTTAGCAAAACTTATGAACCATTACAGAAGGAGATGGGAGTTAAATCAAAGTTTGGGATCCCATTATAATTTCATTTGTTTTTAAACTTTTGGGTCCCAGGTTTCTGCAACTTATAAATAATAAAAGACTCTTTTCTACAGAAGTTATTTTCTTTTTATGGAGACAGTGTCTGTTACCTTTCTTGAGTATTGTTACCTCTTTTTTTTTTATGCACTGTGAATAATATTGACTTTCTGTGCTTTTTTTCTATAACATCACACCCATTTCCAATGGTTCTTACAGATTATTGCCTGGCATTGAGGAAATATTGGATTGCATATATTATCTTTAAAGAAAGAACTATAAATTTCTACATTCCCTCTTCTAAAACAGTCTTAATTATCTCACACTTGATGGCATAATAGATGGTATACAAATCTCATATGGACATGAAGTATTCTTTAATCATACATATCTGCTTATATGGACAAGAAGTACTCTTTAATCATACATATCTGCTTATATGGACATGAAGTACACTTTAATCATACATATCTGCTTATATGGACATGAAGTCCTCTTTAATCATACATATCTGCTTATATGGACATGAAGTCCTCTTTAATCATACATATCTGCTTATATGGACATGAAGTCCTCTTTAATCATACATATCTGCTTATATGGACATGAAGTCCTCTTTAATCATACATATCTGCTTATATGGACATGAAGTCCTCTTTTAATCATACATATCTGCTTATATGGACATGAAGTCCTCTTTAATCATACATATCTGCTTATATGGACATGAAGTCCTCTTTAATCATACATATCTGCTTATATGGACATGAAGTCCTCTTTAATCATACATATCTGCTTATATGGACATGAAGTCCTCTTTAATCATACATATCTGCTTATATGGACATGAAGTCCTCTTTAATCATACATATCTGCTTATATGGACATGAAGTCCTCTTTAATCATACATATCTGCTTATATGGACATGAAGTCCTCTTTAATCATACATATCTGCTTATATGGACATGAAGTCCTCTTTAATCATACATATCTGCTTATATGGACATGAAGTCCTCTTTAATCATACATATCTGCTTATATGGACATGAAGTCCTCTTTAATCATACATATCTGCTTATATGGACATGAAGTCCTCTTTAATCATACATATCTGCTTATATGGACATGAAGTCCTCTTTAATCATACATATCTGCTTATATGGACATGAAGTCCTCTTTAATCATACATATCTGCTTATATGGACATGAAGTCCTCTTTAATCATACATATCTGCTTATATGGACATGAAGTCCTCTTTAATCATACATATCTGCTTATATGGACATGAAGTCCTCTTTAATCATACATATCTGCTTATATGGACATGAAGTCCTCTTTAATCATACATATCTGCTTATATGGACATGAAGTACTCTTTAATCATACATATCTGCTTATATGGACATGAAGTACTCTTCTAAATCAGAAATGAATCCAATGTAATATTCTTTTCCTGTCTCTGTTTATTCTTAGAATTTTTTCCACTTCTCTATTACATCAACTCTATTACATCAACTCTATTTCTAAATATTGGTCAATCTTCCCCATTTTTGGCATCCTGCTAATATTATTCCATTTTTTCTTCCTTTCTTGAAGAAATCTCTATTGATTTAATGTTTTTCCTGACCTTGTCAGTCAACTAACATGTTTATCTTTTATGGGTCAAAACTCATCTCCTGGTGCTTGAAGTGTTTGGGAGATTGTGTGTGTAGGGGGGGGACCTATTTGTGATTTCTGTTGAATAGGCATAAAACTAACTGTTAATTAACTTTATAAATCCTGGCATGTAAAATTCTATATCTTAAAAAGTTGGAGAGGCAATCCTATCACAATTACACATGTGTTTTCCTTAACTCATATGAAAAAAAATCTTTATACAAAACTCTTAAGTTCCTTGTATTTGCCTAGATTTTCTTTTATGGTACTAAATTATTGTCTTTTTGACTTGAAGGAAATAATTATCATTATTCATTTGAAAAATTTAATTAGTATTTTAACTGATATCCAGTGACCCCTAATAAATAATGTATTGGCTATGATATATGAAATGTTAAAGTTTAAATTGCATATAAAATTTTTTCAACTTTAATAAAAAATACTAGTTACATGTTTAGGATATACAAAAGCATTTTAATGTGTAATTATGATGCCCTATATAAATTTTAGATTTTGGTACTAGAACATATTGACTATTGGGTACATTGAGCTGTGTTTTATTTTAGCACATATAGTTATTGAAAGATTTCACTATATATACAAAATATTTTACAGTATGTAAAATATTTTGTATACTGTGGTCTTTTAAATGAAAAATATTCTTGAATTAAGATTGTTTCTAGAAATGATATCTTAAACCAAAGCTTTCGAAATTAACGTCTCATAACACATAATTAGTATAATTAATTGTCCAATTTTTTATTAACTAAATTTTTCATTGAATGTATATCTTTTTATATACATTTTGAATTATATATTTGTCTTGGCTAACAAAACTTAATGGGCTGCAAAATGAATTAAATTTTAGAAAGTCTCACCAACGCAAAACATTAGGCAAACTTTGTGTTAAACAATATATTGTTGTTATCCATGGATCACCTCAAAAATTCACACCCAAGGATTTCATGCTCAAAGACTGCTGACATCTCTTCAGATCCAATATGGGACTCCCTTCACACAGAAGGAAATGTCGATGAGCACCCCAATACTCAGCATTGAGTTCCGCCAACAACGATTGTCGTTATGTTTTGGTTATTTTTTTAATGTATATTTTTTAATCTTGAAAATGCAACATATTGTTATTAATACAATAAACATTTTCAAGTGCAACCAAATAATCAAACACTTCATTTTGAAAAAAAATATATATGTGCATGCCCAATATATTCTTTCCAAAACAAACATTGCAAGTCTGTATTCCAATAATAAAAAATTAAAAAACAAAACAAACCATGTGAATACACATTGATTTTTAGGTATTCATTTAGATATTTAGTAGAAAATGAAACTAATTATATAAACTACTGCCAATGAAATAGGCAGCCTTAAAATTTATTCCTAAGCCAGATTTTTTTTTCTCTTGTACAGAAAAATGGTGCTTTAATCATTACATTGTGGCCAACTTAAAAGTTTATAAACTGAACTGAATTAATGTTATGACTGTTTATTCAACTTGAAAATTAAACAATGATTATACCAGTTTTTTTATGGAAAATTTACCATATGTAACCAAAAAGGATTTACTGGATGTTTTATTTTTAAAAGCTATCAACATTCTTGTGAATAAATTAAAAATCAAGTTTGAAGATAGAAAGATAAAATCCAACAATAGAATCTCATAATTTGGAAGTTTATATAATCTGACAGTGTAATATTATCCAAATTAATACAAGAAATTAATAAAAATTTGGTTTGTCTTTACTATTTAAATTAAAGCATTTTCCTTCTTATATGCTTATTTTACTAACTTAACAGTAATTTCTAGAAATAGGGATTAGATTGAATCCAAGATTGCTTTTAAAATTGATGACTGGTCCAATATTAATCATGGAAATAGGTTTCTATGCCAAACTTTCTTTCATAGAATCCAAACAATTTGGATTTGCAGTCAGAACAAACTTTCAGATACTTAGTGTACATTTCCAGTGATTGAAACTTACTAATTTCAAATTTTTTAAGGTAGGAGTATCATGTATTGAGTGCTAGTTATTTGAATCATAATTTCATATGAAACTCTTAGAAACTTATAGACATTGACTAATTTACTCTTTGTCACTTTTCTAAAATGGAAAGCTTTGTTAATTCTGTATTTTGACAAATGACCCTATTTCCAAATATTGACTGATGCACTTCAACCAATGTTTTTATTTTTTCTTGTCAATAAAGCATTGTGAATTCCTATTTGTATCTTTATTGATAAAACAAATGTTAATATATTTAACACTGATCTATAATAGAAGTTGTTTCTTCGAAGAATCAGGATTGATAACTCGGAATGTACATGTTACTTTTTATTAATGTGAAAATGATCTCTTTTTATGCAATCACTCATATATTAATAACATCTTGGAAATTGTCTTTGATTAACTTTGTGGGCTAGAGTTGGAGTTATTTAAGTTCCTTCAAAAAATGTGGAGAATCTATGACCAGGTCCTTGAAAGTTATGGTCATCATGAAAAATGTTTTAATTTTATATTTTATCACTGTGTGTACTTTTTATGGAAAAAATCTCTGGTTCAAAGATATAAAACTTGGTATCCAATGAAATAACAGCCAAGAAGCTTCATTTAATTAGCCAGAAGTCAAAATAACATCTATTATTGCTCCTTGATTTAATATCTAAGAAAATGAATTACTTAAGAACAAAATAAAATTTACAAAATATACTATTCAAATTTAAATTGATAATGAAAGTTGTTGTTAGCAGATAACTTAAGACAATCCAGCCAGGCAGAAATTTATTTTTTTATAAACATTTGTTTAAACATGAAATAATGTTTTTTTTTTTGTTTTTTTTGGTTTTGGTTTTTTTTGGGTTTTTTTGTTTAGTTTTTTTTTGTTTTTGTTTTTGGTTTTTTTTTTTTGTTTTTTGTTTTTCTTTGTTTTTTTTTTTTTTAGGGTGGAACAGGGAAAGTGAATGCTTAAAATACATTCTTTATAATTGTATTAGAATCTCATGTACATAATCTGTTATTAAATTTTGCTATAAAATAATGTAAACAATTATTCATTACAGATCTGTTTAGATTTTTTTTTTTTTTTTTTTTTTTATATTTTTGCAAAGTCAGATTGAAAGGCACTTGGTAAGTATTTTTTACCTTTGGGAATGGTTATTTGGTTGTTTGGGAATTTGTTATTCTTTCTTTATTAGATAAAGAAACCACCTGATTCTTATCATGATGCTATTAATGGATACCATCTATATCCATATCCAACAACAAACCTCTTTCAAATCAATTAATGAATGTGGTTAAAAAAAATTAAAAAATAGTTCTATAACAATATTACTAAGTCTGCACCTACTTCAGTTCATCTATTATATGTAGTTAATAGATTAATAAAAGTTCAAAGGTCTTACTTTACTCTGATGAGCAGAACAGTTATTTAAATTTATGAGTCTGTCTATTTTTGATTGAAATTATTTACATTATTCAGACTATTGTTCTCATCTTTGTCGCCATATTTATCACAACGTTTCGGCCATTGTACGCTCCGGTCTTCTTCGGGTGGTTGGAATGTCGAACTGAACCCTTTATTTTGCTCACTGGGGTAGACTGTTCTAGTTCCATGTGCATATCTAATGGATGCCAGTTATTAGTTATCTCCTGTTAATTCCCCTCTCAAAGTTAATCAGGTATTGAACTCACACTTTTTGGGTCCTGTCACTGGATCTAACTAACGCCTTTATCCACTGTGCCGTGTGTCCTTGAGGTATTACATCTGGGTATTATAAACCTAATGTCTTCAGCAACCATTTTTTACCATTTCTCATATTGCAATTTTTGCTGTTATCATTACATATTTTGGGGGGGTGGGCTCATATTGCAATTTTTGTTGTTTTATCGCTTTTCTCTAGCACTCCTTATTACTGGTTCCCATATTGTATTCATTTCTCTGCTTGGTCAGCTCAGGAGATTTTTGTGGCCTAGCATATGCGCTGATTCCTTAACTTTACGAATTTTCCAATGGTGTTGTTTATGATCTCAACGTGATCCCACAGAGGGTGGTGATCTTTCTTTTCTCTCAATATGTGATCGGCCATGCCTGATTTTTTCCACTTTCTCTTGTGTTACAGCTTTCTGGTGTTCTTGAAGCCTTACCTTAAAGGGGCAAATGTCTCAATTTTTATTTTTTTTCTTTTCAGCTGCATTGGATAGTGTATACAAAGTCTTTAGTCATGTTCTCCTCTGTGGGGGGAACTTGGGAGAGATATCTAAAAATTTGTCCAGGTTTTAAAACATGTCCTGATGTTATATGGACCGAGATCCTTTGTATTTTCTCTGATAACCCCTTCATAATTGATAAATAGAAAAAGACTTTTTCTGAGTGTTGTTTTTCCTTGAATTTCAAAATATCCCAGATTTTATTAACTTGCTTTATTGCCTTGTGAATTTTTAAATTGTAAGGTTCAATTTTTTCTTTAAATTATCTAATGATAAAGTTCTTGGTCGCCACTTTTAACAATTTGTTGGTTTATAAGCAGTGAACATATTGATTGAGGATGGTTATTATATGGAAATCTCCAAATAAAATGAATTAAAAATTAGGGACAAATATATTTTGTCACTTTAAACAAAGCCTTAATAGGAATAAAGGAAGAAATGATAAAAGAATCATTTTTTTGGTGAAGGTTTTGTAAGTATAGATATATATAATATAGTCTAAAAAATGTAATTTTAATTTGAAAATTGCTTATATATAATAAAAAAATGCCTATTATAAAATACTTTTATATATAAAAGATCATCCCATAAGTTCTGTCCGAATAATAAAGAAAACAAGGACCAAATGTTACATTTAATTACAGATTCAATCAACAATGTATTTTCCTGATTATCTATGACTTCCTTCCATCTATTAACAAGCTTACTAATTCCATTACTGTAAAATTCCTTTGGCTTTGATTCAAGAACTCACAAATGTCAGTTTTAACCTCTTCCTGTGTTACAAAATTTGTTTCTTCCAAATGATTCTGTAAGTTCAAAACAAATGGACCAAAATGAAGGAGCAAGATCAGGAGAATAAGGTGGATGAGGAATTTTCTCCCAACCAAGTTCTTCACTTTTTGTGACGTGATTCTTGCTTTGTGTAGGTCGCGTATTGTCCTGATGAAACATCACCCTTTTCGATTCACTAGAAGCAGGTCTTTTTTCCTCAAAGAAAATTCAAACACTCTAATGCTGACAGTATATTTGATCAGAACAGTGTATTGGTGGTACCAATTCAAAATGGATTATTCCTTGGCAACCTGTCTCCCTTTAAAGGGTGGTAGCACCTGTTAGCTGCCATGGGATAACAAAATGGCAACAAATCATTTTCATTAAATAAAATAAAAAATACAGACATATCTTCATTAAAAATAGCTTTTTAATACATTTTGTCCTGATGTTATGTGGACCAACATCCTTTGTGAAAAAAATGATAACCCCTTCATGAAAGTGGAACCAGGCAATTGAGGTTGTTTTTTGGAACAATTGTTGTCTCCGCCTTTGCGGTCCCACCTATCCATATAGTTTTTGAAAAAATTAAATTGTTTTGACCCAGGGTATTTGTTTAAAAGACATTATACTTATATGACCAAGTCCTTATCAAATGTCTGGCCCAAATGGAATTTGAACCACAAGTTCAGTGTTGTGAATAGTTTTCAAACATCCCTTTCTTTAAATCCTGTGTGGATGGTGGGAGTTGAAATTCTTGGTGAAATCAGGTCAATGTCTTTTGTGTATAAAAATGTCTTGAACAGATGCTCATTTCAGAGAAATTTAAAAAGGAGAAATCAGGAGCTTGTTGTTACTGCCCTTTTCCATCAAAAACTGTTTTGCTGGTCTTTTTTCCCAAACGGTCCAGTAGAACTTTTTTTTCTGGGTGCTACTAGAAAGATTAAATTTTTCTATTGTATTAACCATATGGATCACGACTTTTAGTTATATTGATAAATGCCTCAAACAAAAATTTTTTTAATAAATGATCAACAATGAGGACAATAGTCCAAATAAAAAAATCTTGAAAAGAACAGTATAAATGTTCAAAAAAAATAAAGAGTTGAAAATAACTCTTTTCAACTTTTATTTATTTATTAACTTCATGTTCATGTTTAAATTTTCAGCTCTTATTTTCTTTTTTTGATTTGAGAAGTTAATCATTATTTGTCTAGGGATGAACAAATATCATCAATACCAAAAATAAATAACAAAGAGATAAGTACAATATCTGTGTGAATTGTTACCATAATATTGAAGGATTATGACTCTCCACAGTTTAATTTTCAAATGTTCCTTTTTCTTTAATATAATGTTCCTGTTTTGGCTACCATTTTGGCAAGATTTTCATACAGTCATTGGTTACATTTTCAACGAAAGTCCCTCCAGTTTTTTTTTTTTTTGGGGACATTTTTCCTCATTACTGCCATAGAATTTCAGGGGTTTATGCTAAATTGTGTCCTTTTTTTGTTTCTTAATTTTTTAAAAAAATGGAAACTTCATTATTGCTTTTTCAATATTTTCAGTCCATATTTTTTAATCAACAATCTTTTGAATACATTTTTATTGACATTAAAATTTTAGTGTGTTCAATCATCTTGTTCTTTACTGTAATACAAAGACCAATTTTGGGATATCAGTGTCAGTACAAAAAAATACGAAAATTAAATTTTCCGTCATTTAATAAATTAAGTTTTAGCTTTTGAAATTGATTTAAAAATGGTTTTTATCCCTTTTTTAGTTTGCATAAAAAACTTTCACATTATTGGAAAGTGTTATAAAAGTTTTCAGATATTTAAATTTTTGCATTAAATTTTGGTATTCTAATTTTAATTTGCATGTTGGGCATTTACTTTTATTTAACCTCCATAATTTGTTCTGTGTTGAAGATTTTGCTTGAAGCAGATTTCTCCATATCAAATTCTTTAATTTGCAAACCAGCTGTTTTCCAAATATCTTCAAACAAATTTAAAATTTAAAAAAAAAAAAAAAAAAAAAAAAAATTTGATGGAACTAGAAAAATACTCCAGCCATCGCAATTGAATTTGAATTATTGTGACATCAGATTGGTATATAAATATATTTTAAAAAATATATACTATTGTAAATACTATTTCATATATCTTCCACATTTTTTCATGAATAAGGTGATATTAAATAAACCCAAAATTCAAGAGAATTTTGTTCAGGTAAAAATATTATGACAATTTAATGAAAATAAAATTATATGATAAACTATTAATTGGATGCACTCATTTTTATGAAAGAAGACTTATAAAAAATTTATTTAATAGTTTTTCAACTCTTATTTTAAAACCACTCGTTTTTTTTTTAATTTTTAAATGAACAAAACAAGAACATTTTTAATTGGTAAAACTGGGGGCTTCTAATTTCAATTTTTGTTTTTTTCTTAAGTCAAATATTCTTTAAATAACAAATTTTTTTTTTTTTTTTTTGTTAAATTGGTTTAATTTTTTTAAACAATTTCAAATTTTTCAAATAATAAATGAAAATCATTTATGAATCCCTTTTTTTTTTCCTGAACACTGTTGAAAATCTTGGGGAAAATCTCCATTTTACATGATTTTTTTTACCTTTTTTTCAGGCCTACGTACGTAATTTCTATTTTATTTTAATTATTCTTCATTTGCAAAAACTTCAAACAAGAATTTTTTTAAAAATTGCAAAAAAAATCAAAACTTTTTTATTTTTTTTTTATCCTTTCAATTAAACATAATTTTTATTTTCCACTAATTTGATTTCAGTATTCAAAAATATAATTGTAATCAAGACAAATGATTTTTCAAATTATTTATTCAAAGCTAAACATTATGTTTACAAAATTTAAAAATGGCAGACCAACTTTCCTAGATCAGGCAAACAAACACCGGAAACTTTCATATGTCCAAAACTCTTAACCTGAGTATATAAGTATTTACATGTTAATCACGAATTTCATGCCATAATGGAACATGTTCAGGACTATCGGTTTTCAAATGCTTCAGTGCCAATTTTAAAAGATGGAATTATGAGATGGAAGCCGAATTTCTCTTATAATTTGAGTTTTATCATAACTTTGCATACATTAGTCAATTGTCTAGATATCCACAGATTTTGATCTGTATAAACTTTTCTTTAGAATGGGAAGAATTAAGTCTTTTTTGAAACCTTTTTTTAATCCATTTATATTTCACCAAAAATTTTTTAGGATTAATTCCAAGTTTTATATTCTGTCATTTTTTTTTTGTCTCAAAGATAACAAAAATTAACCAATTAAAACAGCTTTATATGTGGTAGAATAAACTATATATAAATTTCTTTGGAAATAACTTAAAAAAAAATATCATGAGTTTCTTATTTGTTCTATTGTTATTTTATATACAAAGTCCATTGAAAAATATGGAACAATTTTTTGTTGAATCTTGTTGGAAAAAAAATGGCAATGTTAAAAAGAAAAAATATCTCATTGTTAGTTGTTTATAAATTGGATAAAGAATCTAAATATCTAAATATATGTTACTGGTTTTGTTTTGATCAGTAAATATTTTAAAGCCATTTAGTCTGAAGGTCATATTTTCAAAACCTTGAGTAACATCTATATGTATTCTGAAAATATTTAACTACAAACACTCACCTTTTCCAACTTTCTACTGTATTTAAAAACTTAAAACTGCTTTTATGACCGCTACACTTCTTCATGAAATAAAAAAAAGAAAAATTAATAATTTTTTTAGTTTTTCCATTTTTTTTTAATTTTTTTTTTTTTTTTTTAACAAAATCTCTTTGAAAAATGGTAATTTGCCCTATTTTTGCAGGATTGTTTATTAATCTTTATTTGAGTCTATAATGTAAGAAAAGACTTTGGATTATGCATTATAAATACATTTAAAGAATTACAAACCTAAGACTATAAAATAAAATATTTTTGTAGGATGGCTGACAATATCAATTAGAATGGCATTTTTTTTTTTTTACCTTTATTAGTGGATTTGCTGGTGGTGTAGCAGAATGAGAAAGAGCCAAGTTCGAATTCCAATCAGGTTTGTTATATTCATTTATGCACAAATACACTTGGGAAAGGTATAAATCTATCTCCCCAAATCCAGCTATACGGGGTAAAGTATCAACAGACTTGTATCTGGATAAAACATAGTTATTCTAAAAATATTTTTGATGCAATATTCACTAGCAAGAAAAAAAAAATTGTTCTTATAATCCAAATTATATTTTGGCTTTAACCCACAAATGGTAAATAAACCATAAAAAAATTTACTCAATCACCTTTATCATTTAAACATATATAGTTCATCAAGCTGTAATTGTAGGAGGACATTCAAGATTTTGAGCAGTGTGGGAAGCAAATGGAAAAATTTATGGAATACACTTAGTGATCAGTGTCTTGCGATTTCTCAGACATTTTTCACTTAAACTGATAATTCAAATGTCATGGGATAGCTGTATGTAATTTTAGGTGTCACCATATAGGGCATGAAAACCTATATCAGTTGGGTTCTAACATCTGGTGAATCAGTGTGAACACAGGCCAGGCTGCTCATGACAAAACAATATGAATTATTACAGTTTGAATGGGGGAAGGTATTCTGTTTTTAAATTTGTGTGGGCATTTGACATTCAGTCTTATATGTATACTGAGAATACCTGATGAAAGACATTACTTTCCCACTGTGGACAGCACCTTAATGAATTTGACAAGATGTTTGGCAATAGACAAGTGACACTGAATCAAATCATATTCCCATTCAAAGGTACCAGATGCATATCTGCCAAGTCAGTTCAGTGTTCTTTAACTTCAGTGAAATATAGGAACAGAAAACCTACAAGTGTCCCTATTAACACCAGAAACCATGCTTAAACTGGGCTAATTGGTCCCTGGAGAATTGGCAACATGTGGCATGATTCAGTCATGGCTCTAGTTGTTTTTGGTAGATAAGGTTCAGGTGTAGCACAGACTTCATAAGACTATGGACTCTAGTTGTCAACAAAGTACCATGCAGGCTGGTGATTATCCATAATGGTGTAGGCTGTGTTTTAGTCAAATTGTATAGTCACTACATTTACCTGATATGGTCCAACTTGAGCATTTATGATCCACGATGAAGAAGTTTATTCACCTGCAAGATCCTGTACCTACAAATATCAGGGAGCTATGGACAGTTATCAATAAGGTCTGGCTCAACATCTCTCTAAGTTTTGTTTTATGATTACTTTGGCTTTTTATTTAGAAAACTAGTTTACCCATTGCATTAAAAATGCCTATATATTTTGTTATGTCCTTACTATTACTACTGGATGGGCTGATCTCTTTAGCCTTGGTTGGCAAGCAATTTAAGAGAAGGACAACGCTGAATTTAAAACCTGCAGTAGGTCATTTGGAGACCTTGTGGCACACTATATGCACCAGTTTTCTATATATGAATTTTCCAAAAGTGTAATTGGTTCAAGCTTTCACCACTGTAAGCAAATAATATGTGCTATTTGGTTCTAAGAACTGAGCTGCTAGACACTCTTATGTTGAAAACAAAGTCTATTATTATTGCAAGGTTTTCACATGTAAGCCTTTAAATATGTTTCCATTTATAATTGTTGTACTCTGCTTTTTCATGGAGTCAGTCTTTTCACCTAGCTTCATAAATGTCATGGAAAAGTCCGTCAATTGAAAGATGTTAATATGGATAAAATACATTTCTATACTCAAAAGAATGATAAATTTAACAGTTTATGAAATGAAAAATAAAACTAAATTATATATAGATTGTTTTAAAAGAGACTTAAAGTATTAGCAAATAAGAAACATGGATTCCTAAGTATGAACAAAATTTTTTTAGAAAATACCTCAATAATAAATTCAAGATTTTCTGGCATCATTAAGATTTAACTTAAGACTGACTGGGAAAATAATTTTAAGTAATAAGCCATATTCATTATATAAAAAGCAATAAAAACTTGAATGTTTTACTTGCCAAATTCAACATACATTAAAATGGAGAAAAATGTTTCCCATATCAGTATACAGCTTTTAATGTAAATAAAAAGATTTGTATAAATTTTCTGATAATTTTACATATAAGATTTCTTGTATCTTTCCTTGTATATGTTCAACTTAGATGAAACAATTAGATGTAAAAAAGGATACTACAAGTATTTTGGCATCCACCATAAATTTTTATGAATGCTTCCAGAGTGACACAATTTTCTTTGAACACAGTTATAAAATATTCAAAATTCATTATTTTTCATGTCTTAAAAAGGAACAAGTTTTAACTGAAAATTTTCATTTCAAAAGTCAGATATAAGAAAAAAAATTATTGTATAAGGAGTAAAAATTTATTGAAAGAATAGTTTCTTCATGATAATTATATATAGACATTATGCAATTTTATTTCATCTTATTTAATAATTTAATTGTTCTGAACTTTCCTCTTCATTACCTAGACTTTATGAATTAAAGTACATTACTAGATTGGCATTTGAGTCTCATCATTTTACAGTTCAAATTGCTAGATGTAGCAATAAGTTCTATGCTAACAGTTTCTTTTCTTGTGGAATACTCTTCTGGTTTCTTGCTTTCCAATCAACTTTGATCTTCAAAAATTCAAATGCAATGTCTATTGTTATCTTTGGTTTTCTTAATTTCTGTTCTTTTATTGTTCTCCCTCCTTAATATGGTTTTTCTTTTTCTCATATTCTTTCACATTCAATAACTGCTAGTGGCTTTATTGCTTTGCTTGGGGTGAAATGATTTAAAAAAAAATAAGTCTCAACAGACATTATACAATTTTATTTCCTCTCAATAGACATAAAATTTTATTTCATCTTCATGTAAATAAGTAATTTTTTAATTATAAATATGTAGCTTCTGCTTTATTATATTTTAAAATATGGTAAAATTATTCATATTGAAAATTTAAAACAATTTTATCTGAGTAAGATTTTTTTCATAAACTTTAATGATTCAGGATGGACTTTAAGAAAAATATTTTTTTAAATTCAACATTAAATTTATTTTTGTATGCACGGGCAGTTAAAAAAAAAAAATAGACATATTACAAAATATGGTAACATTTCAAAACACTTTCTTTTTGATATAGTAAAATCATTTTTCTGAAATATTGTGTAATCTATCCTCTTTTAAATTAAAAATAGTTTTAATAGAGAACACAAATTTTAAAGCTCAAAGTTTTTTTATATTACTGTTTTCTGTATCAAAAGAAATATGGAGCATATGATTATTAAAGATAATTTTCTTTTGTATGTTTTAGGGATTTATCATGAGTGGTTACCGATTTGTGCGACAGTATGTAGGTGGACTGAAAGCGCTTATCTTTGATTGGTCAGGCACAACTGCTGACCGTTATGTGCTTGCTCCTGCTTTAGCATTTTTAGAGGTCTTTCAGAAATATGGAGTTCCTATTTCCATGAAAGAAGCCCGTCTACCAATGGGAATTCGCAAAGATTTACACATTAAAGCAATAATTGAAATGGAGAGTGTTCAACAGCGTTGGAAAGGAGTTCATGGAAAGCTTCCAAGTCAATTTGATGTGGATAGAATGTACCAAGATTTCATACCTATGCAACTGGCTATTCTTCCCAAATACAGTGAGCTTCTCCCAGGTTTGAGCATTAAATTTTACCTTTTAATTTCTTCATTTGGTATATTTTCTTATACAAGTTTAATCATTTCTACAGGGACTGTTAACAACTGCAAGATGGTTGAATGTTTTTTTTCTTTGTTTGTGCTAGTTTATTGTTAAAATAATTTGAAAATGAAATATTTTGAATTTCTGCCAGAATAAACAAACTGAATAAAGTCACCATCAATTATAAAGTGAGTCTTAATCATTTATTTATAATAATTGATATGAAAATATATACAAACCTTGCTTTGTCTGATTCAGAGCCACAATTGTGGGTTATACTATGAGAATCAAATCACTCCACCAACAAATGACCTTTGAAATTAACTGAAATCAATGGCTTTGTTCTCAATCTGTATTTATTAACTTTATGTAGTCAACAAAAATATCTACCCAAATATTATAATCTTGTCTTCATATTTGATGATAAAACATAAATCCTTTAAATTGTTTTTAAAAATAATTTTTTATGTGTGGTTTTTAATACATTGCATATGTATATATAAATCAAATGGACTGCTATTTGTAAAAGTAGTATAATTTATTTCCTAATATTTAGGTGGTCTAATTTATGATACTTCAGTAAGTAATCTTTAATCTTTAGTTGCATCTTTAAAAGCAAAATTTAAATGAAAAAAAAGGAAATTTGATTTATGGGGAAGAAGAAAAAGGAAGGGAAAGGAAATTTTTTTAAATACAAAATCAAAAGAAAAAATCTTAGCTGATTGATTTAAAACAGCATCACAAATTTCCAGTTTTATAGAAAAGCCCCTTTGGGGAAACACTCTGTTCCATTAGGGGGATCTGAATTTAAAATAAGATATTTAGCAACGTTTTTTGTTAAAATTGGTATCATCTGGTTAAAAATATATCCAATTTTTCCTTGATGATAAAAATTTCCAGAAAACCCAATTGAGGTTTGATTTCCTAAATATTTTATGTCTTAATTTGCCCTACATTTTCTTTTTCAAAGTTGTATTGAGCACTTTTTCATTAATTTAACTGATTTATCAATTTACGACATTAGTTCCAGTGGTAAATATTTTAGTGTTACAGTTATCAAACATATATTCATTTTAAAAAAAAAATTTTTTTCCCCAAAAACC
>CAHIKZ030003453.1:1780000-1798575 GCA_903632075.3 Acanthosepion pharaonis | reverse complement strand
AAAAATAAGAGAATGAAATTGGGGGGATTTTAAATGCTAAAACAGAGAAGTAGAGTTTTTGACCGATCATGGGGAAATTAATAAAAAAATAAAAAATAAAAAAAATTGTGAGATGGAGGAAATGGTTCTTGGTGCCGGAGCTTGTCTGACAACTTTTCTGTTAATATTTCGTTTTTTTTTTTTTTGTTTTGTTTGATTGTGTGTGTGTGTGTGTGTGTGTGTGTGTGTGTGTGTGAACTATACAGTCTGCCAATCAGGCTGTCGGCCATCCAAAACCCCAGTCCTATTTTACTATCAACTTTCTTTGAGGTGTCAAAGTCCCCGACTCCATTTTTTTTTTAATTTATTTACTTGAGATAGCAGACGCGAGAAAGATTAAACAAAAAAGCATAGATGTATAAAAGACCCAATGTTTTAAGGTTTGAAAAAGGGAAAAATAAACAAAAAAAAAAGGAAAGAAATAAACAAAAAATAGGAGAGAAATAAACAAAAAAAAGGAAAGAAATAAACAAAAAAAAAGGAAAGAAATAAACAAAAAAAAAAGGAAAGAAATAAACAAAACCGAAAGAAATAAATATTTTAAAATGTTTAAGTTTAAGGCGGATCCAAACAAGGTATCTGAGATTTTGTAAAGGTTTGTATAGAGAGAGACGTAGTTTGTCTGTGCAAAACTTTTCAGCGCTATTTCTTCAAAAACTAGAGGCGTGGTCTTTCAGTGAAAATATTTGTACATGGTGTGTGTGTGTGTGTGTATGTATATATATATATACGCGCGCATGTCCTGGTCTTAAGTTTATTGTCTAGAATTGAGAGATTAGCACACTCCTGACACATTTTCATTTTAGCGAATCTTGTTTTTTGGGGGTTTTTTTAGCTCTTATTCAGACTGGCATTTAGAAAGTCGAAATTGTGGTCAGATTTATTACAGCGAAGCACCAGTGTCTTTTTGAACGTGTTATTATGTGCCATCCAATATCGCAGAGATATGCTACATAAGAACGCCATTTCATTGAGACGGACAAGAAGGTACTTCTGTTAAGTTTTTTGTTGTTTTTTTTTCCATGTGTACACACAGGTGATGATAGGTGGTGTCTCCCGCGTCCCTGACGCATACAAATCTTAAAGGACTCGGTAAATTTCCCATCTGTGCATCCCATGGACACAAAGAACTAAAGTTTCCCATGAAAAGCGATACATTGCACATATTTTTTCAAACATGTTTTACAAGTCCTTCCTTTCTTCCTTTCTCTAACTCCTTCCTTTCCTCCTTCCCTCTCTCTCCTTCCCTCTCTCCTTCCTTCTTTCTCTTTCCTTCCTACCTTCTTTCTCTCTCTCTCTTTCCTTCCTTCTTTCTCTCTCTTTCCTTCCTTCTTTCTTTCTCTCTCTCCTTCCTTCCTTCTTTCTCTCTCTCCTTCCTTCCTTCTCTCTCTTTCCTTCCTTCCTCCTTTCTCTCTCTCTCCTTCCTTCCTCCTTTCTCTCTTTCTTTCCTCTCTTCCCTTTCTTTCTTTCCCTAACTCTTTCGTTGGGTCGTGGGATGTGTGGGTGGTATGAAATAGACATGAGTGTCGCCTTAACAAAAACATTCTTGGTTCGTTTTTTTATTTATTTATTTGACCCGCCCGAACTGCTTTAAATACTGATTCTTTTCAATTCAGTTGAAAAAATACAAAAAAAAAAAAAAATTCTGTCATAATTCTCAAATAATATTGTTTCTTAATTGAACTGTGATTAAGCGTAAATACAAACCTCTCATCAACAGACTAATAGAAGGAATGGGTGGTCAATTAAAGCCAGTTGACTGGAGATGGGAAGGGATTATTTTTGAGTTAAAAAACCATAGTTACTACCAGTAGTTACGATCATATTGTAAACACTATAAACATGTATATATGGCAAAAATAAATATATACTTAATATTGATGTATCAATCAAAATAACAAAAATAATAGATTTCTCACAGCTACTTTCTCACGGATGTGCTAATATATCGTACTTTATATACTGTACACTTGTCTTTGTTTACAATTGAAAATCCCACCACCGCCGCCAAGCGGTCACTTTGAGAACTAATATGACTCGTTCCGCTAAGCCAGCAAATTTTGAAAACATCGATGATGATTTGTAAGATTTTTTGTTTTTTTCCATCAGATTTTTTTTTATTATTTTACCTGCAGATTTGTTTGTTGCAACTGAAATCAGTTGAATGGT
Source organism: Acanthosepion pharaonis (assembly GCA_903632075.3). Classification (NCBI taxonomy): domain Eukaryota; kingdom Metazoa; phylum Mollusca; class Cephalopoda; order Sepiida; family Sepiidae; genus Acanthosepion; species Acanthosepion pharaonis. The sequence goes on along the minus strand of CAHIKZ030003453.1, from coordinate 1,796,367 downwards.
CGGTAAATGAGGGATTTGTCTGTACTGTTTTTGTCTATATTTCTGAGATGAGGTATTATTTACATTATTCGGACTATTGTCCTCATCTTTTTCGACATATCTATCACAACGTTTCGGCCGTTGTACGCTCCGGCCTTCTTCAGGTGGTTGGAATGTCGAACTGAACACTTTATTTCACTCACTGGGGGTAAACTGTTCTAGTTCCACGTGCCATGCTCGACGGATGTCAGTTATCAGTTATCTCCTGTTATATTTCCCTCTGAAAGTTCTCCACTGCCCCAACCGGGTATTGAACTCCCTACTCTTTGGGTCCTGTCACTGGATCTAACCAACGCCCCTATCCACTGTCAATTTAATTTCGGTATGATTAAAAAAGAAAAAAATTGATACAATAAAAAAGGTCTGTAGCCCTATAGTTTAACACTAAAATTTATTAAGAAACTTTAGTTGGGAACCAGTAAATTTCCCAGGGACACACTCAAATCATCACCTGTGGGTCGCGAGGACTCACTACATTCAAAAACATATCAAGTGTCTTCTTTTCTGGACTTAACACATCAGCAATCTACAGGCTATACCTGGAAATTAAGAATATATCGACTTTCCTCACTTTTTACAGTCGATAAAAGCACATATACTACTATAATAAATGGTGTGTAACAAAAAATAATTCTTGGAAATGCTTAACAGTTTAGTTGAAGGCGCCCAGAATCTATAAACTTTTGGACAATCCTCAGGTTCGTTATATTCACTAAGACACAAACACCCTGGGGAAAAGGTATGAATCCATATCTTCTCCCCACAGCTATGGGCTGAATAGTAGGAAAGACTATGACCTCCAGCCTTAGTTGGCAATCTACTGCGGGAAAATGTTCTGATGTGTCCGTCATGAATCAAAAGAACCATAATCCCCCCAAGCATGTATCACGTATGGCACTTAAGTGACTAAAGTCCAGAAAAGAAATCCCTTGTACGTATACAAGAATAAAATATATACATATATATATATATATATATATATATATATATATATATATATATATATATATATGAGAAGTCACGTATACTTTCTTAATATGTATATATATATATATATATATATATATATATATATAAAAAAACAACTAAAAAGTTGTAAATTAAAAATAATGTTTTTTTTATGAAAGTGTGTATATATATATATATATATATATATAGGTTTGACAACGACACTATCAAGAAGGATTACTTTACACATGCCAGATTCTAGTTGCGTTGCACAATATTTAAAAGAACATTCCTGTCCACATTCACGTTTTAGAGAAATATTAAATGACAATACAAGTATACACTGCCATGAAAACAAAATAACAAAAACTTCAAGTTCTCGAATCGATCTCTCTCTCTCTCTCTCTATATATATATATATATATTTAAAAAATGAAACCAACACTAAATTTAATTATGAGTATAGCGGAAATGTTTTGAAATGTTTATAAAAGCAATGTTTTGAGATGTTCAAATTGTAAAAATTTAAAAAAAGAAAAATTACATTGCAGATAGAGTATTTTTAGAACATTAATAATAAAAAATTTAAACTAAGTTACCTCCCTTACATATTTTTAATGTAAATTGATTATAACGGAGTGCGGTTCATATGCGTTTACAAAAAGAAATTCACACCTATCAATTGCATTAATTTTTGTCTTAGGAAATAACTCCTAGAATGCCTAGATTATTTCAACTTTGTGTGTGTGTGTGTAATATATATATATATATATATATACTCGACTCTCCCGTCGAATTCGACGTATGAGGGTCAAGCAGATCAGTTCCTAGGAAACCGACAGCAGCACATGAGATTTGATTTAAATGGTGAAGGTTTCATGCAGGACCATCCACACTTTTTGAAGGAACGAATACAGAGACCTGGTGCACTACGTGCCACAGGGTCTCCAAACGACACTCTGCAGGTTTTGAATTCAGACCAGTTGCCATCCAAGGCTATAGAACCCAGTCTTTCTTGCTATGTACCCATAGCTGGAGGGAGAAGAAGAGGATTCACACCTTTCCCAAGGATATTATAACACAAATGAATGTTATGGATTCGGCTGGAATTCGAACTCGACTCTCCGATTCCTCAACCCGTGCCTTCTCGCGCGCGCGCTCTCATATATATATATATATATATATACGTCACAGAGGCCCGTTGGTATGACGTTTGCCTGATAACGTAACTGTCCGGGTTTCAATTCTCGGTAGTGATGAGTCCCAGATATAGGACGAAACGTCCGTCCAGTGCTTTCTGTTGAGGTTTCTTCCAGACTCGATGAATTATATATATATATATAATGGGACAACGCTACATTGTTGGTGACGACGTGTTATGTTCGCCGTCGTAAGTTTGGAATGAAAGACAAAACAGTCTGTAAGGAAAATGCATTGGGATTTTTGAGGATAACAGGGGCAATAAATCAAATTACGATATCAGATACGAGACCAGATGATAGTTTTTATTTTCTTCAGACCATTTCAAATTTCCAGCTGCCCCCCCAAATACAGGCTGCAGACTAAGGAAGCCTAACTACCACACAGACACCACGTCGGTTCCTTATGATTACTACGAGAGTACTTGGACAAAAATAACAAAGCATCAACTTCGGACTGTTCATCAATAATTTCGACCACAAAATTCCACGCCTTCTTGGAAAATTGGAAAAATACAAAAAAAAAATGCAGACAAATCTTGTCAGTTATTTTCCATCAAACATGTGTGTGTGTATGTTATATAATTAGAGCCATTTGTGTCTGTTGGATTTTAAATCAATCCACTCTAAGTAGATCTGTTTTCGTTTCTCTTAGTTCGCATTTGGTTATTATTGCTTTTGTGATGATCGGGGATATTATGTATGGTCTTGGTTCTCAGATTATTGCCAAGATTTGTGCGATTAGCAGACTCTCAATGTATTTTCTTCTTAGTGCATCCTTTTCCCTCCTGATCAGATCGGCATTTATATAATCGAAATTGTCAGATGTATTACGACGAACCACCAGTGCGTGTAAAGTAGCTACCTCCACTAATTCGGTATAAATTTTCGATACCTAAAGTTTAAAATGAATTTTTAAAAAAAGAAAACACATTCTTGAAGATTTCTTTTTAGGTTTAATTGAAAGCTAAATGATTAAATTTGCTTTTCCCAGTTACCAAAATATTCTGGTGTATTTCAAATAGAAATGATATTGATTGGAGTGACACTTATTTGCTCGTTTTCACAAAATTGATTACAGGCGGCCATTTTCTCACATTTTAATACATTCGTAAATAAAATTTAATTATCAGTTTTAAAAATCTTCCAAAAATAAAATATATATTTGTGACACATTACTTGAGGAAAATTAACAAATTTAACGTTAAATAAATCTAATTTGAAACAAATATTACTTACTTATTAAAAAAAAAAAGCATAGTATAAAAGCCTTTCTTTAACCACGGGTCCTGTTTTTCTGAGGTGTTGATTGACGTTATCGATGGGCTAAGGTGTTGACAGCTGAATATGGATGACCAGAATTGACATAATTTAACGCATTTTTTTTTGGTATTTTAACAAACTCGTAATTTTACAAATTAATATAATATTTTCAGCAATTACCTAATATTTTATCGACTTTTAGTTACGTTTGAAGATGCTTTATGAAAAAATATTAAAATTTAAAATACTATAAAATTTTCTTAAATTAATTTTAAAATTTAATAACTGAGATATTAATGAAATACCATAATAGAGGTAACTCATTTTATGAAATGTTACGGCATTTTATGTATTATTAATTTATATTTTTTTAATATTTTTTTTACTTTTAAAGTTTTAAAACTGAACATGTGACCAACAAGTTTTAGAGAAGATAAAAAGGACACTTATATTTAAGATTGGAAAGAGACAGTTGACATTTCTAGAACACACGTACATCATAGTTTTGATATGTCATCATTACAAGAGTTGTGTGGATTGTCGATCTCATTCTTTTTGTTGCTTTTGTTACCGTAAACATTCCAGACTATCAATTCTTCGGCTTTCTGCAGGTATGTAAAGAGAGCTATTACTTCAAGGTAAGACCCCGTCATTCCAAAATATATTTGGATTATTATATATTAGGATCGTTTATTTTTGTTTGTTTGTTTTTTGTTTTTTTTTGTTTGCTACTTTTGTTGTTATCCCAATAGTTCAGTCGATCAACTGAGTGCAGTCTGCTTCTGGTATACAAAGACATCTTTTGTGATTTTACTATGCCATTATCATTACAAAATGTGGGTGAATTCTTTTTCGATGGATTTCGTTGCAAAGTATTACAATATGAGAGAAAAAGTCGGAAGCCTGTCTGTCTCTCTTTTGAGTCAAGCAAATTCTAAAATGGTGGCCGACAGAGAAAAAGAAAAGAAATTCGACCTTTCTTTCTATGGGAATTAAACACCTGAGGAAGGCTGAAGAATAAATCGACTTTAGTAATAACAGCAACAAGAAAAAAAGAATAATTTTAACTCATACTACCAGTGAAAATTTCACGGCTTTCCTTTCCGAATTTTCTGATGAATTATATTTAAGTTAATGATTGAATACAAGTTCAACGAGTATAAAATACATGTGAAAAATTCCCGTATTGCATCGTTAAATACTTTAACTTAATAAATTTAACAAAATATTGCAATAAAAATCATAAGTATAAATGCAGATTATTATTTAAAGTAGTAAGTGGGTACAAATGAAAAGATTTGAAATTGACAACTTTTTTCCATTTCTATGAAGCAGATGTTAAACGCATGAGAGCATTATTGCCTCCTCTCTCTTCACTTCTTTTTTCTCACTCTTCAATCTATTATCGTGATCAGAATGTATTGTCCATTATTTATTAGGTAATGGCAATGCGTAACGTATGTGCGAAGGAAAAGGTAACAAGCAGAATTATATCATAGTTTGAAGAACACGTGGTATGTGAACCATTTATCTCAAGATGACAGTAAATATCTTCGAAGAAGACTGTAGAATCAACTGGCTGTAACAGTAGAAGCAATAAAAAGAGAATATTCTAAAGATCAAATATCATTCTATACGAGGGCACATCGTGATAAATATATTTCATTCTATACGACGACACATCGTGATAAATATATTTCATTCTATAAGAGGGCACATCATGATAGATATGTATATCATTCTATATGAGGACATATTAAAATAATGTCATTTAATCTTTATTATCATATGACCTAACAATTTCAATTCCAGTGTTATATCGGATCCGACCGAATCGAAGTCATACCGGTATTCACAAACTTTCTTTTACCGACAGCCCTATGCCTACATCATAGAGTAGGCTTTTATCATTGCATAAACATCATTTTTTTTGGAAGGTGGAGATGGGGGGGGCGAAATATCAGAGTACCTGTAACTAAAACTGCCAATTCCTCCAAGACAAGATTGGACAATTTCCTCTTTCTCTCTGAGAGTAGTAAACACCGTGCTGTTTTCCGCCCCCCCCCACCTACGAAGTAATAACCACATTTTCATTTCAAAATAAAAAAAACAAACAAATGAAAATAATAATAAAAATAAAAATCTGCACTTTGTCGCCTAGAGAGAGACAGTTGCGTTTTCAATACTCCATGAATGAAGATGCTTATGCCACACAATAATGGTCCAGAAAAAAAAAATGCATCAAATGAAGAATTCTGGCCAAGAATTTGGCACACAGCTGGTGCTGCTCTCCGGCATTCCATTCTTGACTGTCAAAGAGAATCAACCTTTATTCTTAGGCAGGGAACATTGATGACAGTTCCGACACCTTGAATTCTCCTTCACTGGTTTTATCCAGAGTTGTCAAGCAGATTTCTCCAGTATGAAAAAAACAAAAAAAAAAAAAAAAAAAACAAAGCAAAACAAAAACAGCACCTCCCCGTTGTCATTCTTTGACAGTAAGGTTTTATTTTGATAATATTTCCTCACAAGGAACATCACCTGTCATTTTCTTCTCTGCCACCTGAGGACAAAGTCGGCTTTTCTAAATGTCAATCCAACATTAACTTTTCCAAAGAACTACCATTTTCTTGGCGACTTCAAAAAATATATATATATATATATATATATATATATATATATGAGAGAGAGAGAGAGTCTAGGTACACTATACGGGCAACTGATGTAAACATATGCAGTATCTCAGAAAATGTTGTCAATTTCTTCAAAACCATCATGCTTAGGTACAAATTTGACCATTAATCTTTTTTTTAAAAAACTGACACTTTAAAAAAATGGCAAAGATATAAATAAATTAGGAGGGAGATTTCTTAAAAACCAAACTTTGTAAGAAAAATAGATATTTAAAAAAAAAAATTAACTTTTTCTATTTTCTCTCAACTGCACATGATAGAATGTCTTAGAAATGTAAAATCTCTCAATAAGTCATTTAATTTGCCATTTCCTCCTTGTACACAAAGCTAAATGGATATTGGCGAGGAAAAATGAAATCAATGTGGGAAGGGCATTAAAATAATCCCGAACCTATACTCAGAGCAAACCACCTTCATATGGATAGAAGTGAATTCAGTAAATATACAATAGAAAGAGGTGTAAGACAAGGATGTATCTTCCCACTAGGCTTATTCAGCTTATATAATAAAGCGATTCTGATAGAATTAAAAGTCTTACTAGGATTCATTACTGAGGACCAAACCCATAAAAATATAAGATATGCAAATGAAACAATGTTGATAGCAGACACAGAAAGGAAACTACAAGAACTCCTACAGAAAGTAGTGAAGGAAAGCAAGAAGAAAGGACTAAACCTCAATTGTAAGAAGACAGAATGCATGATTATTACCAAAAGGATGAGTCCAACATGCAAATTAGAAATTGGAGATATCAAAAATCAAACAAGTTCAACAATTTAAATGTCTGGGAAGGGCTTTTAACAAATGACGGAAATTGTGACACTAAAATCCAAAAGTGCATGAGGATAGCGAAAAATGCCTTCCAAAAACTAAAACAAAGTATTAAAGAAACAGGAAAATTTTGTTAGAAACAACGAAAAGTGTTGTGGAGTAGCTGAACACCCTCACAAGTTGGACTGGTCTAAGACTATTTAAACAGCACTCTCTCTTACTGAGGAGTAGAGTTAATGATTAACTGTTTATTACATTTGTCTGTGTTCTCAACCGTGTACTATATTATTCTCCGGAATAAACTGCTTCTTATTTTCTATGTGTGTGTCAATCTTTCCTATTTACGACATAACAAAATGTTTATTAAACTGTTACGTAATATCATTCCTCCTATATGGCAGTGAATACTAGACAATCTCCTTGGCGGAAGAAGAAACTTGAAGCAACAGAAATGTGACTCTACAGGAGGATGCTGAGAATATCATAGACTGAACATGCGAGCAAAAAAACAAAATTTTAAAGAAAATGGAAACAAAAAGAATACTTATACTTAATATCAGGAAGAGAGATGCCAAATCTCTGGGACACATAATGAGGAAAGAGGGCTTGGAAAATCTTATACTCACACGATAGATTAAGAGAAAGAGGGACAGAGGACAACAACGCATATCTTGCCTGACGAACTTGAGTAAAAGAAGGGCAGAACAAGGTTTAGGAGATGTAACAAAAACAAAATTTATTAAGAGCTACAAAGGAGAGGAAATAGTGGAGAGCTATGATCGTCAATGTCCTGAAGGGACACGGCATATAAAAAAGAAGAAAAGAAAAAGAACAGCTGAGTTCAAATTTCTGTCCGAGTCTTTAGCATTCATTTGGCACTAATAGCCTTAGGAAAGTCAAGAATCCATCTCTTGTAATCGCCACATTAACCTATGATTTATATAGCACGGTAGACTGCCTTGGTTGGCAGCTAATCTAGGAGAATGACTACACAGAATTGAAAAACAGTGGATACGGCAATGGGAAACCAACCAGCTATCTTTCCCAAAATGCCATGGCAATATACAGATAATAAAGAAACGGAAACCGTGGAGAGCCATGGCTACCAACGTCCCGAAGGGACGAGGCATTAAATAAATCTATGTAAGTTTTAGAGGAATATATATTTGTATCACTTCAAACTTTATTTTTAGTGGATGCCCATATTTGAGTAGACGTTTCGCTTATTTGTCAAACAGTATTTTATTTTATAGTTTTAAAGAATTTATATTAATGAGTAAAAGTGCTCAATATGAGGGATAAAGCGTATGTAAATATAAAAGTGGACACTGGATTCAACACCGAGCGGCGACAGTGTTTCAAGCATAGACGCAATCTTCAGGCCATTAAGATTGCGTTAAGCAAGAATAAAACACACTGTCGCTGCGGACCTCAGTATCAACTTTATATATATATATATATATATATATATATATATATATGTGAAGAAATATAGTCTTAAGATGTGCTATATTTATGGGATAAGGTGCTCAGTAACAGAGATGGAGCATGTGTAAATATAAAAGTGAACATAGAAGTCAACACTTAGAGTTCACTTATATATATATATATATATATATATATATATAAAAGCAAATATATGGATATAGATCCGACAGTATGAAGAAAAATATAAGGAAAAAACAAACAAAAATCCTAATATGCAATTATGCTGTTTTAATTTGATTAGTCTTAATCTTATGTCCATCGCCTTTTCATGTTGAATTAAATATAGTCTAATGTTAATTATGTTTTATGAATATGTCCTGAAGATGGTCTACTAGACCGAAACGTCCGACGTTGACATTATATTAACATTAAAACAGCATAACTGCATATTAGGATTTTTGTTTGTATTTTCCGTATATTTTTATTATATATATATATATATATATATATATATATATATATATATATATATATATATATATATATTAGATTTTTATTATTAATCCGACAGATTTTATCACTTTAAACGTGATTTTTAATTGATATTTTTATTTGTGTAGGCACTATTTATTTAAGTAGTATATTTATTGTCTATTTTGTGAGAATTTCTTCTCACACAGTTTAACACTTGGCAGAGACAAGAAAAAACATACAACAAGGCCTACCTTAATATTTAAAACAAATTTTATTGCATCCTTGCAAAAAAAGATTTTGCCCTTTTTTGCCCCTGTGAACAGGGTTGGGTAGTTTCTTCAAAGAAGAGGTAGTGATTTTTCCTTCAGTAGGACTCAATTGGTCTCTACGAAGTTGGAGAAGCAGGAACTTGCTGGTCGTTGCAGGAGCATTACCATTTCGGTTGCTGAAGTTGAAACGCGGCTATTGTCAAGATCATGCAGAAGGTTCTTCGTGTTGAAAGTACACTTTAGACGACAGTCAATAAACTGACTGAATTATACAGCCCTTGAAAGTATCGAAGAAGATGGAACATGACGTCGTCGCAAGAGCATTACCATTTTGGTTGCTGAAGAAGAATCATTGCCTAGTTATTTAGGCTTAATTTTGGGCGCTGAAGGCCCTGCAAAGAGATTCAAATACGAGTCCTGACATTTCCAAGATTTGCAGCAACTGACTCAAAAGGGCACGGGCCGTTGAAAAATGCCCGCGAAAAACAAAGTCAAATTCAACCAATGAGATTGGTCGGTACAAAATACTGTGTGGTATAAATTAGCCAATAGGAGCTTAAATTGCAGAATTTCTCACAATTTATTTTCGCCAAACGAAGAAACGCAAATTTTTCTTTAATAAAATTTCTCAAACATTCAGGCCGGCAGACGAATATATTATTTAATAAATAGAGTACCTACTCAAATACGAGTATCTATTAAAAATAACATTTAAAGTGATATAAAGTATTTCAATCAAATTTGTAGGAACAAACAGGACCCTCAGTTACGAAAAATCTGCTCGGAATCGTAAAATAAAAAATGCAATAGAACTCACACATCATTTGAATAGAAAAGTTTTAAACTTTTAGTATAAAGATATATATTATAGACATGACTGTCTTAAAAAATTTCGATGAATAATGAATTTTTAAAAGAATTTTCATTTTTTATTTTAATTCGAATAATTTATAAAGTTTTAAAACGCTGTATATTATTAATACAGCATTTTAAAAGTGTAGCGGTCAAGTAGTATTCTTATTAAATAAAAGTATATTTAATTTACTAATCATGGGTAATTCCAATTTCGCTAACTAAAATCATACCATGATGAAAAAGGTCCCAAATCTAATAAAAACAAAGTTTTATCATCACAATGTTTATGTTATTATTAAGAAGAAAGATCAAAGTATTTTTTGATTATTTTATTAATTTTTTTAATCTTATCACGTTCGAATTTTTGGTTAAAACTCTTCAGCGGTTGGCCAAAGGTTACTAGAGAAATTCTAGCACCTTTTTGCCGGTAAAAATAAAAAAAATAAACACAGACACAACATTGCTTTGGAAATTTCAGGAATTATTCACAAATGAATTCAATTATTTTTAAAATCTGTTTTTTTTTTTTTTTAAGAAAATCTCGTTAATTTTTTTTCTGTTACCCACCACTTAATTTCAGTCGCTTAGTTAAAAGCAGGACTCCTTAGAGAATTTCAGTAAACATTTTGTTTTAGTCAAACAGCAACAGTATTTATTTACTGAAAATCTGCTTCGAATCGTAAAAATAAAAATATTTCCGATGAATAATGCATTGTTTTCATTTTTTTAAATTTTAATTAGAAAAAAAATTATTAAGTTTTAAATCTTTTAAAATTCTGTATCAATTTCAGCCTTTTACATTCATTATAATAAGTGAAAACTCTATTTACTAACCATAAATGGTAAAGATTAATACCATCCTTCAATCACCATCTTTAAAAGAATTTTGATTTTTTTTTTTTTTTTATAAAGAGTCTATTTTTACAAATATGGGCGACCGTACACAACATTATCAAAAACTAAGAGAGATGACTATAGTAAATTTAAAGTCAACATTCCTAAAATTAGATTACGGAGAATATTTTCCAAATTTTTAACGATTAATGACTACTTAAAATTATATTAAAAAAGACGTTCACGTCATTTTCTTAAATTATGTTTGACAAATAAAGTCTCCGTAGAACAACAATAAACGTGTCATCACCTTGTTATTACGCATAAAAATGGCAGCTGTTGATTAAAAACACAATTACTGTTTGGCTTAAAATGTATTTCTGTGTTATTTTAAACTTAAAATAAATTATATTTGTTTCAAATCAGATTAATTACACTTTAAATCAGTTAATATTTCTCAAATAAAGTTTCAGAAAAGCATATTTTATTTTAGAAAGATTTTTTAATAAAAAGAATTACATTGCGATGACAGACGACTAAAAAGAAAGGGGCGCTAATCAGCTATTTTAGCAAAAAGAAAAATCGATTCCAATCAATACATTTTCTGTTTGAAATACACCAGAGTATTTCACTTGCTGGAAATAGTAAATTTAATCCGTGAGCTGTTAATAAAAGCTAAAATTAAAGCTTCAAGAAAGATTTTTTTTATTTTTAAAAAATATTTGAAAACTTAGGTATCACGAATTAGTGGAAGTACCTACATAAATGGAAAAGCTTACTACAATTCAGTGACCCCCACCCCAGCATTTTAACAATACTTTTGAATTTATTTTTTATGCGTGTATAAACGTTCCGATTTTTGTAATTAGAGACGTCCATACACAACATTATCAGAAACACTGATATTTCTAACATTTCTCCAACAAGCGTCTTCATAAGTTATAACGCAAAAGTAACTAAAATTCAATAAAATATTAGAATGTTTAAAATTAAAGAGTAGTTAAAAAAAAAGTTATATAAAACGTCCTTCGTGTTGTATTCATTATGTAGTTTTATTATAATAATTATGTTCATAGCATAAATTTGCCAAACACCAGGCTGTCAATACCTCAACAAAAAACCTGGCTCCGTGTAAAAAAAGTGCTTTTCTGCGATATTTTAAACTAAAAGTAATATTTCTTTTAATTTAAATTAATTAAATTTTAAATCGGTTAATTTTTTCTTAAATAACGTTTCATAAAAGCATGTTTTATTTTTAAAATAATTTTTATTAAAGAGAATTATGTTGTGTTGACAGATTTATCAATATGGACTATTTTATAGATTTTACTGGTAATCAGAAATAAAAATCATTCCTATCAATTTTAATTCAGTTTGAAATACAGTAAAGTATTTTGCTTATTGGAAATATTAAATTTAATCTATTAGCTCAAAATTAAAACTACAAAAAAACCCCAAAAAACTTCAAGATTATTCATTCTTAAAAAGTACCTAATGTACTAAAAAAAAATGCCCTTGGGAAAGGTACAAATCCTCTTCTACCCCCAGCTATGGGTAAATAGCAGGACAGACCGGGTTCTACAGACTTGGATGGCAACTGGTTTACCGCAGAAAGAAATGGCAACCTACTACTTGTCGGTCATATATCGAAAGATACATGATCGCCTAAGCGTGTATCACGTATGGCACATAACTGACTTCAATATATAAACAAATGGTGAAAGTGATGTCCGTTAGCATCAATGCAGGCTTGAATCCTTCTTATTCTGTTTCTGGACACTGCAATCAGTTGGCTTCAGTTCTTGTACTGCCATTATTTTTTATGAGAAGAGTTTTACAGTACTGATTATATATATATATATATATATATATATATGGTGGCCTGACGATTGCATATAGCATGAAACAGACTGTCGCCTCTAAGTGTTGACTTCTATGTTCACTCACTTATATATATATATATATATATATATATATATATATATATATATATATATATATATATATATATATAGCACGGTGGAGTAATGGATAGCGGCTTCAATTGAGGAATCGGAGAGCCGAGTTCGAATTCCAGTCGAATCCATTACATTCACTTATGTGCTAATACCCTTGGGAAAGGTATGAATCTTCTCCCTCCAGCTATGGGTAAATAGTAGGACAGAATGGGTTCTATAGCCTCTGAATTCAAAAACTGTGGATGGTTCTGCACAAAACCTTCACCACTGTATTCAAATCTCATGTGCTGGTGTCGGGCTGTCGGTTTCCTAGGAACTGATCTGCTTGACACTTTATACGTCGAATATATATATATATATGTGTGTGTGTGTGTGTGTGACCGGTCTATTTTTTTTAATAAGATTTCTAGAATAGGCCGGTAGATGAAAATAAATAAATATACTGTTTAATAAAATAACGAATATGGGTATCCACTAAAATATAATGTTTAAGTAATCAAATTAGTCGGATTAATAAATAAAAGAAATCTATCACATCTTTCGATATTGCTTTGTTTATGCTACGTCATGAAACTGACTAAATATATTTGAAGAACCAGGGAAAGACACAAGAGTTAAAGTCTGAAATTCTCCGTATTTTTCTCTAAAGATGTGATACAGCGAAAGTGCGGATAATTTCTGTCCCCTCCTCCTCATATATGCGTGTGCGTTTCAAATATCTGAACTTACTAGTTTCGTTTTTACATTGCTCGACTTGTTTTTATTCATCTCAGTGGCCTGCAATTCAAAATGGTCCACAAATTGGCTAATATTGAGTGGTCGCTCAATTTTATCCCTTTTGTAAGATAAGCAACTAAAAAACATGTGGTGAAGTAATTTTAGTATCGTGTTTGGTTTCGAAAATAAACTATTTATTTGAACTTTAATATAAACACATTCCTGATGCCTTAAGCTATATAAGTGGCACAGGAGAAAGAAATGAGTCAAACATTTGTACTGACAGCAAAACCGACAGTAGGCATGAACCTTTGACCCCTTCAATCAGGAGAGTTATGACACTAATATCTTCCGAACATGCCCAAGCCAGTTATATATGTACTCGGAGTGGTTTAAATGTGTCACAAGGCCGAAAGTATAGAGCACCCAGTGAGGATTGACTTCCACATTCTGTTGATCTAGCGAGATAAGCTTGCTAACCATTACACCACGTTTAAGTACCCAAACACTGACCAACGAGAAAACAAATTAGTGAGTGTGGCGGCTACACACATTGCTTCATACTTAAATGTAATCTTCGGGAGCATATATAATATATATATAATATATATATATATAAATAAAAAGAAAGAACAGTAAGATATGGAAACGTGATTTTAGCTGTGTATTTAAAACCCAGTAAATTTTAAAAGTTATCCAAAATTCGCTTGAAGATGAAATAGAACTAATGCTTTTAATTTATTTGCAAAAATAAAATTAGGGTTTTAGCTTCTATTTTTTTGAAACATGGTTGGAACTGTGTATATAAAATAACCATATTTTAAATCAATTAATTTATAATATAATATATATATATATATATATATATATATATATATATATATATATATATATATATATATTATATATATAAGTGAACATAGAAGTCAACACTTTAGAAGTGACAGCCTGTTTCATGCTATATGCAATCGTCAGGCCACGATTGCATCTAGCATGAAATAGACTGTCGCCTCTAAATGTTGACTTCTATGTTCACTTTTATATTTACACACGCTCTATCTCTTATATTGAGCACTTTATCCCATAAATATATCACATCTTAAGACTATATTTCTTCATTCATACACACACACACATATATATATATATATTACACTCCCTAGTGGTCGGGACTGTCGGGCTTAGCCCGAGCGAGTCAAAATTCAAGTATATCTATTTCAAAGCAACAAAATAGTGCATAGTTTTCATTCTTGACTTCAGTTGGATCCAAAATGAATTGCTTTAACTTCGTGCCTCAAAATAATGACCGAAATGCATTTCGTTGATATTGTTCATAATCAAGAAAGAAAGAAAAAACAAAGAAAGTAAGTAAAAAAAAAAATGAAATTAACGTGACAAGTCGTGCTGCGTAGATTTGAGCCCGAGAGGCTGAAAACATACTTAACAGGCAATGTATTTCTTGCTTTAATTTTATAAATAACCTTTTAAAAATCTCTAATGACTTGTGTGCCCTGTTTTTCAAAGAACTCATTTTTATTCCAACTTAGTTTTCAAATGTCCATTTTAAATAATTTATTTCGTACAGTAGAAGTTTTTTTTTAGCGGAATGTATCAATTGAAAAAGAGCAAATTAAATTTAGCCCGACTTAAATTCCGCGAAAATCAAACTGACAGCCTTAACTCTTCAACTGGAGGTTTGGGGTGAGATTCCTCTCTCTACCATCAGTGACTTGAGGACCAAGTTATAAAACAATAAAAAATGGAAAAGGGGTCAAATAAACAGATAAACATATCAAAGACTTCCTCCTCACTCTTTTATCTTAAGTGTCTGCAAATTTTTTAAAATAAACGTTTATTTTTATAGAATTATTACAATTAATATCAAAATGTGTTTCTTAATTTCATGCATAGAGATTTTTAAAAATGATATATTTTAGCTATAGCAAAGTAATCATTTTAGCATCTAAGTTATACCAATAGTTAAACAAACATTTGATGACCTAAAGTCGCCACAGATTATATATATATATATATATAATGTTCGTGTGTAAGTGGTGGACTCTTCTGTCGTATTCGACGTATGTGGATTAAACAGCTCAGTTCCTAGGAACCGACAGTAGTAATTTTCCAAGCATAGCTTAGATGTGTCAGAAGGCTAAAAGTATGAGACACCCAGTGAGGATCGAACTCACTGTTCAGTTGTAATTGTTCTAGCGTCCAGAGGTGTCCAATATGATTTGATTATAGTGGTGAAGGCTTTGTGCAGAAGAGCCGAATACAGACCTGGTGTTGAATTCAGAGTTGTCCTTCTAGACCAGTTGCTATCCAAGGCAAAAGAACCCAGTCTGTCCTGCTATTTTACCCATAGCTGGAGGGAGAAGAGGATTCATACCTTTCCCAAGGGTATTAGCACGTAAGTGAATGTAATGGATTCGACTAAAATTCGAACTCGTTTCCTCGATCCGAGCCGCTATCCACTACTCCACCGTGCCTCCTACCTCGTATATAAGTATACACGCATATATATTGTACATATCAGATACTGAAAGTATCGTGGAGATCAAGAACACTCAATACTGTTGTACGGCAGCGAGTAAAAAGCATTGATTTCATGGTTATGAAGCGGATACTAAGAGGGACTGGTTACTTAGTACGCTTAGAGGATAGTTGACTTGTAAACTAAACACTGTATGATGAACTGGTGCAGGGCAAACGCCCTCAGTACAAGATGCACAAATGCTACAAAAACTGCTTCAAGATCACATTACAGAAAGCAATCCAATAACGACACTAGCGTTTGGGAAGATCTTGTGTCTAAAATCCTACTTGGAAGACACCGCTTATGAAAAGTAAGCTTGAATACGCCACCCAAGAACAGGTATTAAAAAGATTCGCACCTGTGCAAAATGTAGGTGCGTG
>CAHIKZ030003453.1:1740000-1775000 GCA_903632075.3 Acanthosepion pharaonis | reverse complement strand
GGTTCCATGGCCTACATGTTCCCCCCGACCTCAAGCCTTTGGATTTTTATCTGTGGTGGACACCAAAAACAATTGGTTTATGCAGAAACGCTACATCAACGTGTCATGTGGGCCTGCGAAACCATTTGACACCATATAGGAGTATTTGAAATGGTCCGCCAGTCAATGATCCGACGGGTACATGTATGTGAAGAAGCAAGCGGAGAACATTTTGAACATTTGTTATGAGCTGCTGCGTTGGGATACAACGACAGTCTTTTGAGAATATGTTTATATGGACTTTTGTGCTTGTTTTGCTGTCAGGAACCCGTCCCCCCCCCCCAAATATTCATAGAAGTATTTTTGATACACTCTGCGTGTTTGTGTGTGTGTGGGGGGGTAACAATCGTTCATTTAAACCTCTTCTATCGAACAGAATAAACATAGAATACTTGTTGAAGAATTTGACTAAGTTATTTAACATCAGCACATGATTTTTTTATAGAACAAAACAATGAATTAATATATAGGAAAGATATGTGCGATTTATGCCAACGCCAAAAAAAGTAAACACAGGTTGATTCTTTTTAAAAGGAACATTAGGGTTCAATTTATCCTAGTGTCAAAAAAATAAACACGGATCCAATTTACCCTAAAGTGTCAAAAAAATAAACACGGATCCAATTTACCCTAAAGTGTCAAAACGGTAGACATGGGTCCAGTTTACCCTAAAGTGTCAAAACGGTAGACATGGGTCCAGTTTACCCTAAAGTGTCAAAACGGTAGACATGGGTCCAGTTTACCCTAAAGTGTCAAAACGGTAGACATGGGTCCAGTTTACCCTAAAGTGTCAAAACGGTAGACATGGGTCCAGTTTACCCTAAAGTGTCAAAACGGTAGACATGGGTCCAGTTTATCCTAAAGTGTCAAAACGGTAGACATGGGTCCAGTTTACCCTAAAGCGTCAAAACGGTAGACATGGGTCCAGTTTACCCTAAAGCGTCAAAACGGTAGACATGGGTCCACTTTACACGAGCGTCAAAACGGTAGACATGGGTCCAGTTTACACGAGCGTCAAAACGGTAGACATGGCTCCAGTTTACACGAGCGTCAAAACTGGTAGACATGGGTCCAGTTTACACGAGCGTCAAAACTGGTAGACATGGGTCCAGTTTACACGAGCGTCAAAACTGGTAGACATGGGTCCAGTTTACACGAGCGTCAAAACTGGTGAACATGGGTCCAGTTTACACGAGCGTCAAAACTGGTAGACATGGGTCCAGTTTACACAAGAGTAAAAAAAAAACAAAAAGCTAGACATGGGCCTAGATTAAAGTGGAGTCAAAATGTAGATACTGATTACATTTATAACAGAGTCTACGATTATCATACTTCCCGTATGATAAGACGCATTTTCCATGATAAATGCTCTTAAAAATCACCCTGCGCCTTAGCACTTAAATGTCAAGTTCTTACAAGGAATTTGCCAACCCTTAGGAACACTAGGTATATAATATAAATACTGTGTATCCCGTTAGGATAATACCATATATATATATATATATACATATATATATATATATATATATATTAGAGAGAGAGAGTGATTTTGTTCCGAATATTAACGATAATCCGTTGGCAGCTTCCTACTGGTACTGAAGGTTTTTCGTTCATCTAAGCATATTGTACGGTATTTTCACAAAGCTCAACCCCAGCCATTTAATAAAGGCTGACAGTTACGTTTCATACATACACCAAGAATATCAGCCTTATTACCGCACTTTGTGTACTATTGAAACAAATCAGTTAGCTCAATGGACCTACCGTTAATTCAAAATGTACTATCAATTCCCAGTACCTACTATCCGCCATGTTTGTTCATAATGATCGCGCCTCACCGATGCCATCTGGAGGCAGACGAGCCAACTACAGTCATCGAAGTAGATGACGTCACTGATCTTGTGTGCACAGCCATTCAGCAGAGGATACCCTTCCACAAATGAACAAAATAGCATCAAAGTAGAGAAGCCAGGCATATACAGTTTATTTCAGGTTACAAGTAATAGAGATTGCTTAACGACATGACTAGGAGTTGGATGTAAATACAAGTTGTGCTGTAGCGCAAGTACGAATTGTTTTGGATTTAAATAAGTATAACACTGTGCTAAACTAGTGAAAATCTAATAACCACAAATATTTAGTAACGGGTTCAAATGTTATAATTTATTGTGACTGAAAGAAAAATAACACAGTATATCTGGCGACATGAAGTTGCTAATGGCAACCTACTGCGGGAAAAAAAAATCTGCCTCATCAGTCATGTATCAAAAGATACATGATCGCCTAAGCGTGTATGATGCAGCACATAACTGATTGACTGACAGCTCAATAAACGCCTACACACAGTTGCATGTGTGGGCGCTCACGCATTTAATCTGCAGTTCTTCGTCGATACATGTTTCATTTCAAACGACAGGTGCCCAATTTGGTACGCTACACACACACACACAGTCACTACAATAATAATGACCGATTTAAATGCCTTGCTACTACGGTAAGTTACTAAATCCTAAAATATTTTTTCACGAAAAATGCGTAGCTAATTAGAGGGTGCGTCTTGCCACTTGTAGCATCTTAGCATACAGGATAAATACGTTATCCACTAAGCTGGCCTCTTCAGTGAAGGAAGGATTATCCTCTCGGCGAGGGATGTAGTCGGTATAGTTTAAGCCCCGTCTACAGGGCAATAGTGTCAAATAAATCGTTTTATTTAAGCTGGCAATAGAAATGAAATGAATACGTTCACATTCTACTTCATAGTCATACTATGTTTTGTAACCTAGGGAAGGTTACGGACTAGAATAATCACACGAAGATTGGTAATGAATGATAATACTTAGGACAAGAACAACACACATAAGACTCGCCAGCGGCGCGTAGAAGAAGTAGTCAACTGCTAGAAGTGAATTCCACAATGAATCTCCAACTGCAGACGGTATCTACTAACTGCCCCACGCAGTCAGATGTGGCATAAGGCCGAATTTAATGTGAAGTTCCCGAGCCCGTAGGCTCAGCCCAAAATTTCCCGCATAATAATTATATATATATATATATATATATATATATATATATATATATATAAACATTTGACTCAAACACGAGTCTCAAAAAAAAAAATTTCTTTTCTCAAAAACGAGTATCTATGAATTGAAAAAAACCTCGCTTTTCGATAAAAAAAAAGGAGCATACTATGATGAAAAAAAGGATCCATACTATGATGAAAAAAAGGATCCATACTATGATGAAAAAAAGGATCCATACTATGATGAAAAAAAGGATCCAAACTTGATGAAAATGTTTTATCGTCAAAATGTTTATATTATTAAAGGGAGAGGACGAAAGTACTTTTTGATTATTTTATTATGAAATCTGTTTTCTTTTTTGTTGTTGTTTTGTTTTGCGTCAGCGGCGAGCCAAAAATTTCTATGGCTATTTTAGCGCCATTTTTTTTTTTTTTTTGTAAAAACACATTGATTTAGAAATTCTTGCAAAAATCAAACAATCATCGTATTTTAATGACATTATCAGGACTTATTAACAAATGCATGAATTTATTTATAATTTTTAGAAAATCTTGGTAGAAATATATATATATATATATTGTTTAGATCTGTTACCCACCACTGCACTTACAAATTTCGAGATATTAAAATTTCAGTCTCTTCAAAATTATTGGTTAAAAGCAGGACTTCTTAGAGAAGTTAAATCATCAATTTGTTTTTGTCAAACAGAAACACCATTTACCGAAAAAAGAAAAAAAAACATACGTAAAAAATACGTTTTTAAGCATTCAACCCCAAGCAAGGCGGGAAGCCACTAACAAGCAAAGGGTTACAGAGTAGGAGCGAGAACAAAGATGAGTGATAGAGGAAAGGATGATGAGACGGTTAGGGGATAGATCAGGGCATCTGGAGACGTCGATTGACATTACATTTAAATAGTTGGAGATTATAGCTATCAGGAAAACAAGAAATGGGGTGTGAGTTCCACAGGGGAGAAGTGCGAGAGATGAATCTATTAGAGTAGAAGAGATGGCTACATTTAACAGTTTCAGCAGTGAAAGGGTGAGAGCGAGAGGTCAGCCTAGTTGAGCGCTTAAATTCACGAAGTCTAGGAACCAGCGAAAGCAGCTCATCGGAGCAGTTACCGTGAAAGTATTTGTAGAAAAGACAGAGGGAGGCAACGGCACGTCTGTGAGAGAGCAACTGCAGACGAGATGTCATATCTGGGCCAATTACATTGTATATCCGTCTTTGGATTTTATCAAGGACCTTGAGACAATTAGAAGAGGATCCAGACCATATATGGTAGCAAGACACCATGCAAGGGCGAATGGTTGATTTGTAGATTTGAAGGATCGACACCGACGAGAAAAGAACCAACTTTCCTAGCGGTGGACGAAGCTATTAACTCAATGTATTCGTTCCATCTCAGGTCAGCGGACCGAAATTCCTTTTTCCATAATATGGCTATTTTGTGCTATGTTATAATGCTTATTACTTAAACAATAAGAATAGTGAATAATTTTTTTAAAACATTAAAGTATATTTAATCACACCTCCCTAATAGCTGTTGTGAAGATTTCTCGAAATTTCAAGCCGTTAGGTGAATATTCTGTTTGATGTATAAACGAGGCACCTAATCAAATACGAGTCTCCTTATACATATATATGTATATACACACACACACACATGTGTGTGTGTGTGTGTGTGTGTGTGTGTGTATAGTGTAACCCGGATATAAGAGAGTTGTCGGGATCGGAGAAGAATTCTCTTATATCCGGTTTTGGGCTATTTTGTTTAGGTAAGTATGGGAACACTTTGGGACCAGAGAAAATCTCTTATATCCTGGTTCTCTTGTGTGTGTATATATATATATATATATATATATATATATATATATATATAAAGTCAGACTCTTATATCCAGGTCTCTTATATCCTGGTTACACTGTGTGTGTGTGTATATATATATATATATATATATATATAAAAAGTCAGACTAACCTTCCTAGGTTTCACCTACGCAGATCGTCAGGGCGGATTAGCTAAAAAGGTGCTATAAGAACAGAAAATATATAGCCTACAACACAAAAACTTACTTATTTTCCTCTACTTAGCGTATTGAGCACTTTGCTTAGTTATTTTACTTTGCTCGTGTCGGAGTTTTTTTTTTTTTTTTTTTTTTTTTTCATTGGACTCTGAAATTAGATTCTAGACGATTATTTATTTTCGCCGGAAGTACATGTTCTTAGTTCTTTCTTTTTTCCCCCTTGGGTATTAGTTTGTTCATTTACAAGCTAAAACACCGGACAAGTATAGCTGCTTACATTTATAAGGTTATAAACAGGATGTTTTGGAGCATTTTTACTTACCTGAGCACTTGTCGATGATAAATGTCGTTGGACATTGTCCAGTTTGTCCAGTTGCAATTGTGCAACTGTTTTTTCTGAAAAGATAAAAAAAAAAGATATATATATATATATATAAGAAGCTTGTTTGTAACAGGAACAGAAAGTTTCGCAAAATAAATTCAGCGTGTCCAGAAAACAATTGCAAGTTAGTTTTAAGCAGACACAAAGCAATAGTAGGTGTTCAAATCTACTAACAAATTTTAGACTAAAAAGCAGATTGAATAACTATCAATGTTCATGTGGTGAAAAGCTTTAAAAAGTTGGCTAAAAAGACAAAATTTATTGAGAGTTACAAAATACAGGAAATTGTGGAGAGCCATGATCGCCAACGTCATGAAGGGACACGGCACATAAAGAAAATGCTTCTAATCCCAGATATAGTTTTTACCGTCGGAACATTACAAAACTTGTAAAAAAAGAGAAAAAAAAATTATCATTTGTATTAGTAACAGATCTTATATTTATATGGCGCTTATAAGGTCGATAAACCGTAAAAAAAATATATATATATATATATATATATATATATATATATATATATATATGCTACAAAAATACTGTTTATAAACGCTGAATATATTTGAAAATTCGAAATTTTGCTTTACCAAAAAACTGTGTGAAAAGGGTAATCGGCGCGTTCAAATTTCGGCCAAGTCTGTTGCGTACACTTTCAAATGTAGAAGGGATCGAATCCATCGCGTTATCTTCAGCTATGGGTTAAACAGTTAACGCTGAATGTCAACCAGCCTAAGAGGACAAATTATAATACAGAAACCACTCCACTATCTTTCCTAAGAAGTCTTGGCAATTCACAGATAATAAAAGAAAAAGAATCCGTAGACAGTCATGAACGTGGATCGACTGAAGGAACAGAGAGCTTAAAAATGCCTTTTAACTTGAACTTGAAAATTTAGTTATGTTTTTTTTATTGTTTTTCTCGAGAGGAAGGCGGAGCAAAGATCCAAGTGTATACAAGTGAGTATCTGGGTAGACATTTATGCCTCAGACAGGAATTGGAAGCATGGGCAACACTTGAGAGGAAACTGGGGCAGTGGGAGAAGAGAGGAGAAAAGAAAGAAAGAAAGAAAGTGAATAAGCCAAGGAAAAACGCGAAGTGGTTGACGAGCCTAAAACGTGTTGTGACAAATGCATGATCGTCAAATAACAAAAGAGCTTCCTGAGACTTCAGGAATTACACAAAATAATTATCGTCAAAGTTACGTGTGTGTACTTCACACAAACACATTAAGTACCTGGCCGCGAAGCAATTGTTCCGAAACTATTCTTGCACGGGGAATTAATGGATAGCGGCTCGGATTGAGGAATCGGAGAGCCGAGTTCGAATTCCAGTCGAATACATTACATTCACTTACGTGCTAATACACTTTGGAAACGCAAGAATCCTCTTCTCCCCTCAGCTATGGGTAAATAACAGACCGGGTTCTATAGCCTTGGATGGCACCTGGTCTACCGCAGAAAGAAATGACAACCTACTGCGGGAAAAAAAAATCTACCTCATAAGTCATGTATCAAAAGATACATGATCGCCTAAGCGTGTATGATGCAGCACATAACTGATTGACTGACAGCTCAATAAACGCCTACACACAGTTGCATGTGTGGGCGCTCACGCATTTAATCTGCAGTTCTTCGTCGATACATGTTTCATTTCAAATGACAGGTGCCCAATTTGATACGCTACACACACAATCACTACACTATCCCGCAGGTTAACCTGTAACCTCGCGAATTACAATGCAACCTACGCCCACATCAATAAATATGATATAATGTCGGCCTTTTCGTTTCCGAATATTCTCATTCGGATGGCTAGATAATCCATGTTGTTGACACCTACTCAGACAGAGTTGGGTTTCTTAAATACGCACAGATCCAACTTACAGTTTATTTTACTACAACTAAGTTGAGCGGACTTTTGTTAGAATTTCTGGGGGAGAACACATCTGGCCAATACGTTCAAAACCTCGGCCGCAATAACTTCCTTTCGGACATTTCCGTCTATTCAATTTCAGTCAAAAAGTTTGGTTCCACGTGTGGTGTAGTATTTCAGGCACTTTTCAACAGCTCTGCACACCGGGAGCAACTCTCTCGACTAGTGTCCCTCAACCATTTTTTTATTTTATTTTTTTTTTAAATTTGATTTTATTTATTTTTTATTTATTTTATTTTATATTTATTTTTATTTATTTTATTATTTATTTTTATTTATTTTATTATTTTATTTTTTATTTTATTATTTTATTTTATTTATTTTAATTTTTATTTCATTTTATCTTATTTATTTTTTATTTATTTTATTTTATTTTATTTATTACACACTTCAGGGCGCACTTGTAGAATGACTAAAACTCTGAGGCACACTTTAAGTTTAATAAGGAGAAATTAGTCATGAAATTTGAAAATATGTAAGTTTGGTTTAGCATTCCCGAAGAAGATGAGCGGTACAGTTTTCATTTAAAGGGATTTATGAAAAATCTTCTAATTTTTTTTTTTTTTAAAGAGAGGCCGATAATGACCGATTTAAATGCCTTGAAGAAGACAAAAGGCATAGGATTATCACTCCTTCTTATAGATTAAAGAATTTAGCAGTTTAAAATATCAAATGACAAAGACTTGACTTAGACATGGGCGTGCTAGGAAAAAAAAGAGTGCCATTACCACTGTATATATGTAGATAACAAAATGGAAATATAGTGTGGGACACGTTTTGTCATTCAAAAGAGTTTCTTCGGATTAATATATATATATATATATATATATTTATACGTTATTTTTATAAATACAAATATTTAAGTAAATGCTCTGTTCATAATAAACAGTATTAACTACATTTATCGGTCTGGATGTCCGAGAAAGTTCATAGAAAATATGGGTCCTCCGACAGGAATTGAACCTGTATCCTATACCGAACAGTCATATAGCCTGACGTGCTATAGCATTTAGCTACAAAGAAACCATCTGGTTAGCAACGTCAAATTACTATTTATTAAGCAATTAAATTTCTATGGAATTTCTCAGACATTCAGGCCGGTAAATGTAGTTAATTCTGTTTATTATAAACAGAGCATTTACTTAAATATTTGTATCTATAAAAGTAACGTATAAACAAAAAATATATTAAATAATTGTCGAAGTTAGACCATTTCATTATATATATATATATATATGTGTGATCACATAAAAAAACATTAGTCTGAAGAAGTCCTTTTGAGAGTCGAAACGCGTCGTATAGGATTTTTCCATTCAATATAGTTATTCTGCTTCATGTCAGTGAAAAAGATGAGAGCCAGGAGGTGCAATGAATCACTCTCCTGGAGGTTAGCATCAGCCATGTTGATGGCAAAAAAAAAAAAGGTTTTCTTATAAAAGGAGAATAGTTTCATTTTGAAACCATGCGTAAACGGGTAATTCAGCTAGTATTACTATAAAACAAATACGGACATGCAAATTCAAAACAACGTCTTTTAAAATTTACACCTGACTCGTTTGACAATCGGCACCGTAAGCGATTATTTTCACAAAGGTTTAAAATTAAAAGCGTTATGAAAAATCAATAAAAACCTAAACATTGAAAAAAAAAAAAAATAGTACCACCATTACCAACACCACCAGCACCACCTTTAACCAATTTCATGCATTCTTAACTTCTTTTTTTATCATTCAGGATAGATCAAATGATCGTCGTCATACAATGGTTTCCAAAGTTTGCGCCACGGCTTCCCTTGGGTGCCACACTTAACTCCCAGGGGCACTGTAGTCTATTCCAACATTTGAATAATTCTAGGCAATTCAATGCTTTGATTGATGGTTACGTTGATAGAAAATGACATCGAACTGGCACATAATCAATCATTCTCTTCAGCTAATGTTGAACAGCCTCGTTTCCACACTGGATGACGCTCAGTTTACATCCTCAAAATGTTCTGTTGAACATTTTCACTTCATCGTAGGTGTCTTGAAATAATTGTAAATTCTCCACATCATACACTGAAGATTGAATCATCTGAATAGAAGTGGGATCAAAGTATTAATTTAATCCATTAATGTCGACCGAAAAATGCTGTATTAATTATAAAAATGAACATATCTGTCTATATTTCTGAGATGAGGTATTGTAATTATTTACACTATTTACATTGTTGTCCCCGCCTTTGTTGACATATTCAGTACGTTTCGGCCTTTGCACGCTCCTGCCTTCTTCAGTATCTGTCTATATTTTTGAGATAAGGTGTTGTAATAATTTACCCTATTTACATCGTTCAGACTCTCGCTTCGGTCTTTGTTGCCATAATCAGTACGCTTCGGTCTTTGTATGCTCCAGTCTTTTTCAGGATCTGTCTATATTTCTGAGATGAAATATTGTAATTATTTACACTATTTACATTGTTCGGATTGTTGTCCTTATCTTTGCTGCCATATTCACGACGTTTCAACAGTTCTATGCTCCGGCTTTCTTCAGGATTTGCCTATATCTCTGAAATGAAGTATTGTAATTATTTATTCTATTTACATTGTTCGGACTGTTGCCCGTATCTTTGTCA
This sequence comes from Acanthosepion pharaonis, assembly GCA_903632075.3. NCBI lineage: Eukaryota > Metazoa > Mollusca > Cephalopoda > Sepiida > Sepiidae > Acanthosepion > Acanthosepion pharaonis. Next base: position 1,764,986 of record CAHIKZ030003453.1, on the reverse strand, counting down.
CCATATATATATTCCCGACGTTTCAGCTTTTGTCCGCTCCGGCCTTCTCCAGGTGATTGGAATTTCGAACCTTTTATTCCGTCCTTCAGGTTAGATTTTTCTCGTTCCATGTGCCATGCCTCTTCCGGATGTCTCAGTTTCAGTTATTTCCCTTTATCTCTCTACGTCTTTATTCGCCTCTGCTGTGGCCAGGTATTGAAATCACAACTCCTTGGGTCAAGTCATTGAATTACTTCAACCAACGCCTTTTTCTACTGGACCACGTTTAAATTTAAATAGTATAAAAAATGAATATAATTGTTCTTTTTAAAAAAAAAAAAAAAAAACAACAAAAAAATCCATAATATTATCGATGTTAAAACGTCCCAAAAATGAGACAATGGCACGTAATGGGCAAAAGTGTTTGCATAATAATAATTTTAGATGCAAGAATAAATTAAAAACTTCTTTAAAACCTAAAAAAAAAAATTGTAATCATTTTACCCCAAGCAAAGTGATAATGCTACTAGGCCGCAAGGGGTTAATGGGTGTGAAAGGGAATAGGAAATCTAATGAAGAGAAAGGTCAGAATTCAGAAAGAGAAAAGACGGTGATTAACACTGCATTTAAATTTTTGAAGATTGTAGGTGGAGGGAAGCGTGATTCAAAAAAGGCGGGAAATTAACCTTTTTCAAGATCTTTTTTTTTTATTCTGAAATGCGGAAATTGACCATTACAAGATGACATAGAAAATATTCTGGTACAAAGAGCTTTATTTTTTTAAGTTAGGACCCAATTGTATTTTTTTAAATCGTGTTGGGTGAAAAGGATGTTATGTGAGGTTACACCCTCTTCAAATTTCTTTTTTGTTTCCCCAAAAAGGAAATTTTAGCATAACACCGAGGAAATGTTTTATCGACCTATCCTAACCACACAAATAAGAAATGCACATTTTCAGTCTTTTTCGACACAACAGTGTCGTGCGAGACAATATTTCTTTCCAGAATCTATCTTACATATCTATAAGTCTACTATTAATCCATGCTTTGAGTATTGCTGTCGCATATGGTCCGGTGCCCCCTTCTATTTAACATGAGCTCCTTGATAAAATCCAAAGCAGAATCAGCAATATTATGATTCCTAATCTGGCGGTTCGGCTTCAGTCACTTTCCCACCACCGTAAGGTTACCTCCCTTTGCCTTTTCTATAAATACTTTCATGGTAATTGTTCGTATGAGCTATTCGCTATGGTACCTAGACTTCATGTATTTAAGAGCCGTGCAAGACTGGCGATAAAATCTCATCAATTTACAGTCGAGCTAAATAGATGTGGCCGTAAATTCTATGTTAACAGTTTCTTTTCTCGCACTTCTCATTTGTGGAACTCCCTTTCGGTTCCATGATTTCCGACCAACTTTAAATGCGGTGTCAATCGCCATCTACTGTCCTCCTGATTACTCTTTCCTCTTCCCACTCAGTATTAATGTTTCTGATCCAAATTCTTCTACACCATGGAACCCCTTGTGTCTTAGTGGCGTTACTGCTTTGCATAGGGTGATAAAATTTAAAAAAAAAAAATCATATATACTAAAAGGTATTATGGTTCGACTAAGTTTAACCGACACTGACATAGTAGAAAATTCACGTGATGTAAGCCGTCGCTATCACAATCCATAGACCGGATGAATAAAGGTTGCTAAATGTCCTTAATGTAGGAACCTCATATGATAAACTTGAGATATTTGAAAGCTAAAAGGCTTACACATTTTTTTCTGTAATCTTATGTGACCTGAAATTTCATTAACTCCTTTCTATTGTTCCATCGGTCGCCCGTGAAGAACAACGGCTTCCCTAAATCTCGCATTAAATTAAGATTTATATTGAAATTTTTTCATTAATAGTGAACATTATATAAACACTTTTATATAAAAGGCTGTGCCGGGTGGATTAGACAAACAAAAATTTAAATATAATGTCAATCGTTCTTAATTCCTGTACTTTTATTTTTATCGCTCCATAATAATGTCTTTTTTTTTTTTTTTTTTTGTCATTCTTCCTTAAGCAGTAAATCCTTGTGTCTTAGTGGCTTTATTGCCTTGCTTAAGGTGAAATGATTATATATGACAAAAATATATATAAATTTTAAGGTATACTATATTTATGAGTTAAAATGCTCAATATTAGAGATAGAGTATATATAAATATAAAAGTGGACGTTGAGGTCAATGCCCAGCGGCGACAGTGTGTTTCATGCTTAAACGCAATGTTCATGGCAATCTTTATGGCTTGAAGATGAAGCATGAAATACTCTATTTTCCCTGGCAATTCAGATATGAAAAAAAAGGTAGCTAAGGAGAACCATGGTCGCCTATATCCTAAAAAGACATTATTTACATCGAATATAAAAGTATAAGGTAAACTATAAACATTAGGTATGAGTCTCGGACTAATTCCATCAGCATCCGATCAAAAATAAATCCTCACCGCAATAATCGTCAGTTACTACGAACATTATAACAGCGAGAAGGTTCACATGTAAATTGCGGAATCACCTGTGTTACACGCGTTGCTGCAAATGGGTTGGTCAATTCTTTCTTTCAACTCAAGTCTAGATTTGATAAAGATTGTAACACTGGCGACGAGGCGTCTGACGTGAAAGTCAGTTGCCTAGGTAAAATATTGAAAGGATACATACATACATATAAGCCATGCATATATAGGCTAATACTCATGAAATAAATGTGCGTACACAAGAGAATAATTGGGTGGCAGGGGAATGAAAAGCGTTATAGACATCTTCAGATAAGCATCTGTCGATGTATGTCGCTGTGAACATAACGGTAAATATTTTATTTTTTCAATCAATTCACCGCAAGCAAAGCGATAACGCTACTAAGATGCAAGGGGGGGGAGATGGAAGTGAAAAAAAAAGGAGGGAAAAGTCTTTAGAAGAAACCGGAACATCACTAATAATATTAATTTCAGAGTATTTTGGCAGAGATATTACAAGTATAGTGTTGAAGTAGAATTTAGAAGGAACCGGAAACCCAATCCGAAACGGGAAACTTCGAAAAAGGAATCTCGAGGTAAGTATTTTTTTTTTTTAATATTAATGTCATTATATGTTTAATAATGTGCGTGGATATATTTTCAGTTATGCAGAATATGCATAAATCTATGCCTACGCATGCATAAATATATAGTGGATACTCCGTATTTGAAACACATTATGGTATATTTCATATACGGAATGTCCACTATAATATCATATGAAGTATTAAAATGTCGGATTAGAAATAAAATCCATTAATTCATATATATATATATATATATATATATATACACACACAAGTATAGGATTAGTGTATACGGTATAAATTCCAATAACACCCCCAAAGATACTAAAAATACTTAAAAGAGTGCTCAATACAGAGTAGAGCAAATATAATTTATTCAAAAATTATAACATATTTATGCCATAATTTTCGAATAAATTGTGTGTGTGTGTGCCTGATTAAATAAACTACAGACATTATGCTTATTTTTAACATAATCCGTTCATACTCACGAATAACTTTCCATGTATTGCAATTAATTGATGTGAGAAATGTGCTATAACTACGAAAATCGTTTTTATTTTCCATTTTCCAAGTACTTTTGATCTTCTACCGAGATCATCTTCCGGGGGGGGGGGTACGTAGTAATAAAAAAACTGGGTGTGGTTCAGGGGTGCAAGTAAATGGAAAATAAAAACGATTTTCATAATTATAGCACATTTCTCACATCATTTAATTGCGATACACAGAAGGTTATCCGTGAGCATGAAAAGATTTTATTAAAAATAAGCATAATGTCTGTCATTTATTTAATCAGACAAGCCTAATAGAGAATTTCTTAATTTTAAACATTAATATTTCTTAATTTTAACCATTGATCTTGTTTGCAAGTCAAGTAATACTATGCAGCTGCTATTGTCATTTAAAGATTGAGTACATTTTTGGGGACACCGTTTCTCCCCCACACACACACATATATATATGATACATTACAATAAAAACATTTTACATCGCTACACAAAAGCTCACATGCTTCAGAAGTATAATAGTTCCTCCTCAGGCGATGGTAGATAACTTGATAAAAAACAATTTATTAGGGAAATTTGAAAACAAAACTGTACCTCTTTTAGGAAGTCAAAGGAGGGGCAGATTATTAAAAAATATACTTGTGGATGTGTCTAGATTAACTAAGTCATATATATATATATATATATATATATATATAGCCAGAAATGCTATCAGTTCGTGGAATTCTGAAAGAAACGACATTTAAGGCAAAGTTTTCACTATATATATATATATATATATATATATATATATATATATATAGCCAGAAATGCTGTCAGTTCGTGGAATTCTGAAAGAAACGACATTTAAGGCAAGCAGTTTTCACTATATATATATATATATAGCCAGAAATGCTGTCAGTTCGTGGAATTCTGAAAGAAACGACATTTAAGGCAAGCAGTTTTCACTATATATATATATATATATATATATATATATATATAGCCAGAAATGCTGTCAGTTCGTTAAATTCTGGAAGAAACGACATTTAAGGCAAGCAGTTTTCACTATATATATATATATATATATATATATATATAAAACAACAACCCAAGTAAAAAAAAAAAAAAAAAAGAAGCTATTAGCTACTAAATAAGAAAAAACAAAATAATGGGCAGGCGATGACATATAAACAAATATTCTGCCATTTAAGCATTAACTGTAACAATTATTTAAACAAGAGCTAAGTAAAAAAAAAAAAAAAAAAAGAAAAACCTGGAATACATTTGTATTTTCCAAAACATTATAAAACTACAGAATATTCATGAAAATCTATCACTTTCAACGATATTTTTAGTGGATAATCATATCTGAGTATACGCTCCATGTCTACCGGCTTGAATATTCGAGAAATCACATTAAAGAAAAATATGCGGTATCCGGCAGGATTCGAACCTGCGCCCCCTGGAGGAAAACGTCATTAAATCTGATGTGCCTTAACTGACACGACCACGGAGCAGCCTCGTCGATCAAGCAAAGTTTGCCTTTAAACGAAATCTTTCTTGTATTAAATTCTTTGAAATTTCCATACCTGCTCAGGTTCGTATTCAAACGTAAACAGTAATTTTCCGAGTTCGTATTCATTACATTCACTTACGTGCTAATACCCTTGGGACATGCATGAATCTCTGTCTTTCCAACTCCCCAGTTATGGGTAAAATAGTGGGACAGACTGGGTCCTATAACCTTGGGTGCCAACCGGTCTATGAACAAGAAAAACTGAATTCAAAACCAGCTTGGAGTGAGTTAGGCTATCGAGCCGAGGAAACACCACTGCTACTGCAGTACGTGTGCTGCCCCTACGACCTTAATGGGTTAAGAGTCTCGTGGTCGTGTTGTCCTCTCAAGAAGTAAACAATTATTTCTGTTATCTGTCTATATTTCTGAGATGAGGTATTATGTACATCATTTACATTATTCGGACTATTGTCCGAATCTTTGTCGCCATATTTATTACAACGTTTCGGCCGTTGTACACTCCGGCCTTTTTCAAGTGATTGGAATGTCGAACTGAACCCTTTATTTCGCTCACTGGGGTAGGCTGTTCTAGTTCCACGTGCCATGTTCTCCAAGTTCTCCACTGCCTTAACCGGGTATTGAGGTCACACTGTTTGGGTCCTGTCACTGGATCTAACCAACGCCTTTATCCACTGTGCCATGTGTGGGGAATTAACAGGAGATAACTGGTAACTGACATCCATTAAACATGACACGTGAATTGTTACGACATCTTGGAAAGTATGGGGAAGTGGTTTTCCGTTGCCTCCTGCTCGGGTTTTCAATTCAGAATCATCCTTTTGCAAGACTGGCTGCCATTCAAGGCTATATAACCGATTCTCCTTTCCGTATAGGTAAGTTACACCACCCGCACATCCGTGACACCAACACAACAGCTTATATGGCCATATCACGTTGAAATACCGGTTCTCGTACGATCACCGAAGTTAAGCAACGTCGAGCCTGGTTATTACCTAAATGGGTGACCGCTAAGGAATACCAAGTGCTGTAAATTTGAATGTTCAGCTAGTGTAACAGATAACGGCTCCGAATTGGAAATCGAAGAGCCGTGTTCAATACCAGTCAGGTTCGTTATATTCACGGATGTGCAAATACGTTTGGTAAAAGTATGAATCTATCTCATCCGCTCACTGACTAGAGGTTAATTAGTAAGACTTGTATCTGTAATTCATTATTATCTAAAAAAATAAATAAATATTCTTTCAATCTAAAAATGCATTCTGGCTTTAAATAACCGGCAAAAGGTTGGTAAGCCTTAAAGAACAAAAAAAAAATTAAAAAAGCTATATTGTTTTTGACGAAAACACCTACACGTGTACAAGATTATTTTAGTGAAAATGGGCAGAGGTTGGGGGGGGGGTCGAGAGTTAAAAAGAAAAAGCATAAAAAATAAAAATGCAGTCAGTACCACACAGACCACCACCTTCAAAACACGTGCGTAAATGCACACATGCATCGCTGCCCGTATATTTCACCCCCTCCCTTCGCCCCCACATTCAACCAGAAAAAAAAAATGATGCTCACTACAACTTAAAAAAATAAAATAAAATATAAAGAAATAAAGAAATACGAAAAGAAAAAAAAAATGTCACCGTGACCCAAGCGAACAAATGGATTTATCATAGTGGACAAATCTATTTCTTTCGTCTATTATTAGTGAGGTAGGTGGGGACGAGGGGGAGGGGGTATAAGAGGAAAGAAAAAAAATCCGAAGTGGGTACACCGAGAGAAAGACTGTTCAGACGGGGTGGAAGGAGAGAAACACTACGTTGGGGGTGGGAAAGAAATACAAACAAAATACAATGAGATGAGAGGATAAATAAGGGAGAGAGAGAGAGAGAGATGATTGGGGATCAGGTCGTTGGGTTGGGGGGTTCCTCACCATAAGCCCCATACTCCACCAAAAATAGAAAAATAAATTCAATTAAAACAATATAATATTGTTTGCAGATATTTTTTTTAATTTTTAATTTTTTTTTTTTTTTTTACACCTGTTTGGAAGCGGGGGGGGTCACAGATTTCTTTTTCTCTCCCTCTCTCACACATTTTTGGTCCTTTTTCCCCCCCTTTCCAAACATTATCCTCTCTCATTTTGATATCTTTAGACTTTTCACGTCTATTTACCGTATATATTCGCGTTTGATAAAATAAAATTATAGAATTCAACCAAATACATGGATCATATTTTTGCATTTCTACGAGAGGAAAAAAAAACGCAGCGATTGGCGAAAGACAGGAAAATGACTTTTTCGTTTCAAAGATGAAATCAATTGAATTTGACCATAATTAAGAATAACAACAATTATAATAGCCGTAATATCGGTTTAGTTTTTTTTTCTGCTACCTCCAGAATTTGCCCCGTCACTAGATATGGAATCATTAGAGGGAATGAAAGTTTAGATGGATTTGTTTCATAAATCCTAGCCATAATATTCCAGGTTCCATAAAGAGCTAGTATTCAAATCATTTCTAATGCATTCCTATAGTAAAATCATTTCCAATGAATTTCTATAGATGCTTTTAGTATTTGCTATATCACTAGATATGGAATCATTAGAGGGAATGAAAGTTTAGATGGATTTGTTTCATAAATCCTAGCCATAATATTCCAGGTTCCATAAAGAGCTAGTATTCAAATCATTTCTAATGCATTCCTATAGTAAAATCATTTGAAATGAATTTCTATAGATGCTTTTAGTATTTGCTATATCACTAGATATGGAATCATTAGAGGGAATGAAAGTTTGGATGGATTTATTTCATAAATCCTAGCCATAATATTCCAGGTTCCATAAAGAGCTAGTATTCAAATCATTTCTAATGCATTCCTATAGTAAAATCATTTGCAATGAATTTCTATAGATGCTTTTAGTATTTGCTATATCACTAGATATGATATGGAATCATTCCAGAGGAATGAAATCAGTTTGGATGGAATTTCTTTCATAAATCCTAGCCATAATATTCAGGTTCCATAAAATCCTAGAGCTAATATTCAAATCATTTCTAATGCATTCCTATAGTAAAATCCTATAGTAAAATCATTTTGGTATCATTAGAGGGAATGAAAGTTTGGATATCTTTTTCAGGTTCCATAAAGAGCTTATTCAAATCATTTCTAATGCATTCCTATAGTCATTTGCTTTCCCTTTTTCTCTTTCTTTCCCTTCTTTCGTTTCTTCATTCATTTCTCCGGTACCTTGAAATCATTCACTCTGAATTTCTTCATCATTCTCTACTTCGTTCTTATTGCTTTATTTCCTTGTGTGTCTCTCGTCATTACCTTGATTTTTTTTCCTCATTCACTTCTTTCTTAATTCATTATTTCACTCTTCCAGATGGGCGACTGCTTAAGAATACCAGGTGCTTTAATCTCAGATGTGCAGGTGGGGTAATGGATAATGGCTCGAAATAGGAAATTGAAGAGCAGTGTTCCAATTCCAGTTGGCTTTTCTTACGCACAAATATCTTTACAAAAGTAGAGGAATCAAACTTCCTCCTAGCTATGGGTTAATTAGTAGGATATGTATTAATAAATCATTATCTCCTAAAAACTCTTACAATCTAAATATTTTCTGGTTTTAATTAACCTGCAAAAACCAAAAAGCAAATCAATCTTTCACGTCTTCCTTCTAACATCAATCATAGGTTAGTATAATTCCCCAAATGTATTTTTTCGTCAGTATGCGTCTTCACATAACTCAAAAACTACTACAGCTACGATCAAATTTTCTACCGTTGCTAATGGGACACTTGAGGTATAGATACCTCCATTTGCTAGCTGAAAAAAATAGCATGCCATGATGAAAAAAGGCCCCAAACTTAATAAAAACAAATTTTTATCGTCAAAATGTTTATGGTATCATTAAAAGGAAAGATCATAGTATTTTTTTATTATTTTATTAATTTTTTTAATCCTTCCAAGCACTTTCGAAATTCTTGTTAGTTTGTTTTTGTTTTTACGCCAGCTGTTGACATAATATTTACAATTAGTGTTTTAGCGCCTTTTTTTTTCTGGTGAAAAAGCACATTGGTTTGAAAATTCTTGCAAAAAACAAATAATTGTCGGATTTTAATGGAACTCTCAGGACTTATTCACAAATGAAATTATTTTGAATTTTTTTTTTTTTTTTTTTTTAGAAAATCTTGGTAATTTTTTTTTTTTTTAACATGTTACCTTCAACTTAATTTCAAGAAATTAAATTGCAATCTCAAAATTTGTTTTATTAGCTAAAAGCAGGATTCACTGGAGAATTTAAATCATTTTTTTTTTTTTTGTAAAACATGAGACACAGTTACCAAAAATATGCTCTGAATCGTAAAATAAAAAATATAATAAAACTATGACATTATTTAATTAGAAAAGTTTTTAATTACTTCTATAAATAAAATTTATTACGGACACTATTGTCTTAAAAAAAAAATTCGATGAATTATGAATTTTTACAAGAATTGTTTTCATTTCTTGAAATTATAATCATAATATTATAAATCGTTTAAAATTCTGCATTACTTCCATCCGGTTAGATGATATTGTTAATAAGTGAAAGCTATATTTACGAATCAAAAATTGAAAAACTCAATAAAAGTCACCCAATATTAAAAAAAAAAAAAAAAAAAAAAAAATTATGTATATAAAGTATTACAAAACTTGCCCCTGTTTGAAAGTATAGTCGACCAAACTCGACATAATCAGAAAATAAGAGCGGTGACTATAGTAAATTTAAATTCAACAGTCTTAAAATTAGATTCCGGATAATATTCTCCAACATTAAGATTACTGAGTACTTTAAAATTATATAAAAATGGTGCTCGCCCGTCATTTTCTTAAATTATGTTTTAACAGATAAAGTCTCAATGGAACAACAGTAAAGGTGTTGACAGATTTAATCATCACTTGTTAAGTGATCTACGAGTGACAAGTGAGAAGCACGTAATTACCGCTACCGTTTGTTTTAAAAGTACATTTCTCTGCTTTTTTTAATACTTAAAGTAAATATCTTTTTAAAATCAAATTAATAATACTTTAAATCAGCTTATGTGCCTCAACGTTTCAGAAAAGTATATTTTATTTTTGGAAGATTTTCAAAATCGAGAATTAACTTTTGTTTACAGATTTTTATCGATTTTCTAAAAGCGACCAAAAAGTTGAAATTCCAAATCAATATAATTTCTATTTGAAATACACTAGAGTATTTTGCTCACTGGAAATTGTAAATTTAATCATTTAGCTTTCAATTAAAGCTAAAATTAAAGTTTCAAGAATGCTTTTTCATTTTTAAAACATTATTTTAAACCTTAGGTATCGAAACTAAGTGGAGGTACCTACTTGAGGATGTTTTTGATAATTGCAAATTTTACAGTCTTTAATAACGGATTCAATTTACAATGAAATTGAAATGCTAAACTAAACACCGTGTCTGCTTGGTTAGTTGAATCGAATTACATTGTTTAACCCATTTAGTGAGACATTTCTCAACTAGAACTAATTCCATTACTTTCTTTTTAATTTAAATTCAGTGCTAATTTAAACCCTTACTTTGTGTCCGTCAGGTAAGCCGATTCAATGTTCATTTTTGTGTAACAGTATAAAATATATATCTAGTTGATCCAAGTGAGAAATTGGAGAAAAATTCTTTGTGTCCCCCACCCTCCTCCGGATCCAAAGAAAATCAACACTTGTCTTGGCTTTACACTGCTAAGACGAGCAATAACAACGAAGGGTCGCAAATACGTTAACCACCTGATGACTTGTTACAATTTCATACAAAAAACTTCGTTTGGCGTTATAATGATTTATTTATTTCTGGGTGATATGATGTTGATTTGGGGTTAGTAGAGACAAACGCCAAATAACACGTAACAATAAAAAGGGTTTTAATAGGTTGGTAAAAAGATACAGAAATCGCCTGAGTAGTCAATAACTAGCTCAGCTAAGAACGTCTCTGTCTATCTCTCTTCTCATGTCAACTCATGCCACTATTTAAAGTCTCTGTTCACAGACGCAGACAAGTTCATCTTCAAGAGGGGGGGTAGGTTTCCGAGACAACACTGGGGATATGAAAAAAATAACGAGAATTTTACAATTTTAATATATATATATATATATATATATATATATATATATATATATATATAATTAAAATTAACAATCTTTTTACTGAAGATCAAATCATCATTTCGACCTTTCACATGGACTAGCTGAAAACTTGTCAGTCAAGTGGCTTTTAAGCTAATTACCCAGAATTTAGCTCCCACCACGTCCAATCTCTCTCTCTCATTTTTTTTACCCATCTATTCCTCTGTCATCTCAAAATCCACCAAACTTTAACCTCCTCATTGCCTGCCCAAAACTGAATGTTTTCTTCGAAATAAATTTTTACTGCAATGCCAAGACGCTAATAAAACGATGATTCAACTAACAGGAACACGAAATTAAAACTGAACAATTTAAATTTTTTTTTAAATAAAATGAAGTAGTCATGAATATAATTGACTAGTTCACATTTTTTTTTGTTAGCAAAGATATTTTTTTTACTTTAATGTAACTGGCCAGATGAAAACAACATTCATTTACAAATATACATATAAATAATAAATTAAAAATAAAATAAAAGGTTGAATCAAATATATATGCAGATATCTTTTATATTACAAAACTAAAGGCAGAAAAACAGTAGAGAGAAAAACAGATACAACAAGTAGTAATTTACACCCCCAGCCCAGAGTTATAGAATATGGTACAAGACCATTTTAAATTGGGGAATCTAAGTGCGTAGACATGAGCCAAGTCAAAAATTGCTTTTTACCACCATTCCTTCCCTCAACACTAAAGAACAATGCCTCGCTCAAATCTTGCATTAAAATAAGGATTTAAATTCTTACATATTTTTACTAACCATGAACATTAAGCCTGCGTTTTAGCCCAATGGGGCCTCAATTCATACCCAGTAAATAATTATAAAGTTTGAAATTTTTTTTTATTTACCTTTTATATTAACTGCGATGAAAAAAGATCAGCCAACATATTTCCATGGGAAGCATATTAAAAGGTCAAATAGAGACGCATGTGGCTCGCGATCCGCGGTTTGCCAAGTCATAAGGAATAATGGCGGATAAAAAATCCTTTCAAAGAATTACTATTCTTTACGTTTGAGGACCGCAAGACAAACAAAATTTACACATACGTTTTTGTTACATAAACATTAACATTATACTTATGTTTTAATCCAGTGGGGTCACAATTTTTACCCAATAAATAATTTTAGAGCTTGAAATGTTTCTTATTTACCTTTTATATTAACTGTGATGTAAAAAAAGAGCCCAGTCAATGTTTCCACGAGCCGCATATTAAAGATCAAAGAGCCGCGGCATTTATGAGGACGCTGGTTAAGTGGACAGAATTTTACCCTCAAGAATATGTGTGCAAGAAAGAGGGATTCAATTAGGCCATTCACTACAAACTACAATCGATACACTAAGCTAAGGAGCAGGGGGACAGTAGAAAGTTTTCTATTTTTCATTTCCATAGGTTGATCTTTCAGACAAGGGTCATTTTTTTTTTATTTTCAGCAGACAATGACTGTACAAAATAAATATGTCGGACAACAGTAAAAGATCAACGAAAGCGAACTAATTTGTGTCAGCATTTTTTATATGAAGAGTTATTTGCACAATGTACAATCGGACTATTGGCCTCATCTTTGTTGCTGTCGAGGACTAAGTCTTGGCTGTTGTGCCCTCCGCTCTTATTTAGGTTTATATCCGGACTAATAGCCTAGTGGATTGGTTCGTGGATTTAGTGACATAGTAATTTGGAGTTCAAACCCTGAGCCGGCGAGTGTGGACTTGGACTCAGTGAAAACGAGCGAGCAATAACTGAGTCGGTACTAAAAACGAGAACTAGACAAGATAACTTTAGACATTCATTCCTGTTTGTTCTTTGTCTCTTCTTTCCTTTTCGGTCTCCCCCCTTCGTTCTCCCCCTTTCCTTTGCCTTCGGTTCTTCCCCTGCCCTCCCCCTCTTCTTTCCTTTTTAACGGTTCTCCCCTTTCCCCCCCACTTTCGTTCTTTCCTCCCCCTGCCTTCTCTTTTTGTTCTTCCCCCTGCCTTCTTCTTTTCGTTATCCCCTTTCGTTCTTCCCCCCTTCTCCCCCTTTCGTTCTTCCCCGCCTTCTCCCCCTCTTCTTTCCTTTTTGGTTCTCCCCCTTTCGTTCTCCCCCACTTTCGTTCTTTCTCTTTTGTTCTCCCCCTGCCTTCTCTCTTTTGTTCTTCCCCTGCCTTCTCCCCTCTTTCTTTCCTTTTTGGTTCTCCCCCTTTCTTTCTCCCCTCTTTCGTTCTTTCTCTTTTGTTCTCCCCCTGCCTTCTCTCTTTTGTTCTTCCCCTGCCTTCTCTCTCTTTCGTTATCCCCTTTCGTTCTTTCCCTGCCTTCTCCCCCTTTCGTTCTTCCCCTGCCTTCTCCCCCTCTTCTTTCCTTTTCGTTCTTCTCCTGCCTTCTCCCTCTCTTCTCTTTCCATTCTGCCTCTCCGTCCTCAGTCTGCTTTTTTTTTTCATTTTTCATCTCCGTTCTCATTATGTGTAGACGTTGTATCCTCCTAAAAAAACAAAAAAAAAACGCGACATGGCCAGTGGAATGGCAAAAATCTACCATCTGTAGGTTTGATTGCCTCTCTCTCTGCCCGTTATGAACCAGTTTATTTCTTCTAGATTCTGTTCTCATTAGAATCTCCTCATTTAACAAGTAAGACTGAACATTTTTCGGTAGAATAGCGTCTCCGTCGATTTTCTTGAGGACTTCATTTGTAAGAAGAACCTTTTAATTTTTGTTTTGATTTTTATTAATTCTTGAAACTAATAATTCACTTTAATTTAGTTTCGAAAATATTTAAACTGTTTTATTTTTTTCCCCTAGAATTTAAAACCCAAATGTTTTATTTTCCGACGTCATTCTGTGCGCACCGCCAACCTCGCTATCATTTTTCATTACGTCTGTTTGAATATATTTTTTTTTTTCCATCTTCAATAAAAGGTTTCTTTTTTTTTCTTCAAGTCATCCTTTCCATCTATTTACGTGCGTCTATGTGTACCTCCCTTGAAAGCAATTGACATGTTTATAAAACAAGCCACTTTCAAACAGTTTACAGTCCAGCATCATTCCTTCCTCTTTATGCCCATCTCCCCCACCATTTTGTGACGAAAAGAGCTTCTGACGTCTTCCATTTTCTCTGAGACTTCATGTTCCAAAGTAGATTCTGCTCCAGGCACTCTCTGCCACATTCCACCTCCTCTCTTGCTTTTCTGTCACATAAACACAAAAATTCCCATCCATCATTACTATTAACTCGTTCAATTTCGTGCGATTTCTGAATATAAGCAGTTGGTTTCGAAGCTAAGTATCTGCCATGACCACTGGTCAAAATTAGGCAAGGGAAGTAACTCTTTAGAAACAATAAACCACAATTTGAGGAGAACACTGTTTATTTATTTCTGCAACAAACACGCACATTATACACAGGGACGGTAGGTATTACCCCCCGACCAGTGCTTTGTGACCCGACTTTATTATCAACATTTGCTTTTTTGCTACCTACATGTATATACGTTACAAATTAAACTAAGCACAACTGACTATTAAAGGATTAAAAATTTTTCGAGGATTTTCACGTCATTCTGGGGTCTTTTTCCCGCCTAAATCCGTGAATTTGTTTTGATCATACTAAGTCGCAAAAAATAAATAAATAAATAAAAAAAATAAAAATAAATAAATAAAAATAAAATAAAACACTATGAACAATTCGCTAATTTTTTTTTATCCATAATGTTGAATGTATTAGAATTATTCAACTTTTGAACAAGGAAATTCTCAAGTTGTTGACTAAAAATGCCATAAAACATTGGTTTATTTAAGGCGGAACGATCTATTATGACATGGACAGATTTGTATTTAGATACATTGCACAGGGTGGTCCGAGAGTCTTGGCACCCCCAACATAATATAATATTCTATTTCAGATGGCTGACACGAGCTCATACAGTCTGGAAGAGAACAAGACTTTCAGACCGTCCTGTATTTATTTTCAACTTCTTAATGAAAATTGAGATGTAATAGAGCGGTGAGACAGTATCAGATTCTGGGAGGGGAACACAAGATCCTTGCACAGTGTGTGTGTGGAATCGGAGAGCTGAGTTCGAAATCAAGTCGAATCCAGTTACATTCACTTATACCTCTGGGAATGGTGTGAATCCTCTTCTCCCTCCAGCTATGGGTAAATAGCAGGACAGACTGGGTTCGATAGCCTTGGATGGCAACTGGTCTAGGAGAAGGACAACTCTAAATTCAAGACCTGCGGAGGGTCGTTTGAGGACCTTGTGGCACGTAGTGCACCAGGTCTTTGTATTCGGACCTTCAAAATGTGAGGAGGGTCCTGCACGAAGCCTTCACCACTATAATCAAATCTCATGTGCTGTTGTCGGCCTGTCGGGACCCTATATCTGGCAACAGGACTCTGCACTCTGCCACACAACCAGGAGAATCCAGTTATGGCTGTCAGAAAATTTCTGCGAGTATATTACCTCTTACATCTGGCCATCTAACTCCCCAGAGTGTAACGACCCCTTGATTATTATGTGTGAGGGAGCAGTTGAGCGATAGACCAACAAAACTCGTTTTAACACCAAAGATGAACTGAAGGCAAGAACTATGGCAGCATTCACCATCTTAGACAAGTTGCAGAAGAATCCGAAATCGTTTAGAGGCCGTGGTTGAAGCCAATGGCGAATTCATTGAATAAATTTACTCTAGTATTTCAAGATATTGTGTAATTTTGGTAAATATATCTGTTAAAATGAGATGTCAGTGTTATCTGCATTTTTGCGCAAATAAGACAATTTATCCATCGCACCGTGCGTGCGTTATATATATTTATTGTCATCCACAGACTGTTTCGCTGTATCACAGCTCTTCAGTGTGGTATGACGTCCGATTGCTTCAAGCCGGGATCATAACCCGACCGATTATATATACACACACATATCAAATAGTAAATTTATGATATATATATATATATATATATATACACACACACACACACACAAGTTTAATATTTGCTATATTTATGGGGAAGTGTGCTCAATATTGGAGAGAATGGGTTTATATATATATATATATATATATTACAACAGTCCGTTTTCAATCAACACCTGACGATTGCATCGTGCATGAAACTCAGGATTGTGCTGCCAGTGAGAAAAAAAACGTATATTCATTATTAGTATAAATTTTAGCTCTGTTATTATACATGAAGCACTGCTTTAGTACCACCAACACTCAATGTGCGATAATTTATATTTATACTTATTAAGCTAACATTTGTTATATTTAGGGGGGAGGGGTCGAGCAATATACTCCTGTATTTTACCCAGATAACAACATACATTTTGATAATAAAACATTATTTTTAATAAGTTTCAGGCATTTTTTCATCATGCATGCTCATTTTTGGCGAATCTTTGGCGTTATAAGCTTTCAGAAAAGATCACAAAAACAGACATAGCTAATTGTGTGCGGATGGAAAAAATGGGAGGGGGAGTCATCAACTGATGTGGAATGAAGTCAGAACAGAAACCAAGACAATTAAAAGAATCAACACACATGTTATATTCTGATAACATCCTCAGTAAACCAAGCATAAAAATGAACACTACATCAAAGGCTTTGATTAGGAAGGAACAAACTGTAAAATTCCACAACCCGATTTTCTATAAACCGATAGATATAATTTTGTTAGAAACAAAGAAAAAGGTTCTGAACCGTTATGTAATATCAGTTCTCCTATACGGAAGTGAATGTTGGACAATCTCCTCACAGATGAAGAGACATGAAGGGACAGAAACAAAGAAAAGAGTACTGAACTGTTATGTAATATAAGTCTTCCTATATGGCAGTGAATGCTGGACAATCTCCTCACATATGAAGAAGAGACTTGAATTTACAGAAACAAAGAAAATAGTTCTGAATTGTTATGTAATATAAATCCTATATGGCAGTGAATGCTGGACAATCTCCTCACATATGAAGAAGCGACTTTGAAGCTACAGAAACAAAGAAAATCCTTCGATATGGCAGTGAATGCTGGACATTCTCTTAACATTTTTAGAGAAAATGGGGCAAAAAAGACACTTATTCAGGATGAGACACAAATTCCTCCCACATAATTGTAAGACAATAGTAAAATGAAGACACAATTGCCACAAATGTCTTACCATTATGTGGGATTTATTTCTGCCGCACCCTGGACTTAACATCAGAAAGAGACAGTTGAAATTTCTAAAGCACATGAGGAAAGCAGGCTTAGAAAATTTGACACTCACATGACCTGTTGAAGGCAAGAGGGAAAGAGGAAATCAGCGCATACCCCCTGCCTAACGAGCTTGTGTAATGGCTGGCAAAATAGGGTTTAGCCGAGATAGCAAAAAGACAAAAAATACTAAGAGCTACAAAAGATAGGAAATTGTGGAGAGTCATGACTTCAAAAAAAGTAATGCGAATACATTACTGAAAGAATAACCTATAAGGAGGACGAATTTCTGTAAATGAAAACTATTATTGAATGCGGGTGGGGGGGGACTATTGGTTTGATCAAAGTCGACAAAGTTTTATGACCTTGTTGATCGGTAGGGAGCGGCTGATATTTGCTCGTTTCGAATGTAGAATTAATGCTGCGAATACCATGGAGGAAAGAGGGTTTAGAAAATGTGACACTTACAGGACATATTGAGGGACAGAGGAAAACAGCACATGACTTATCTAACGAGATTATGTAAATGTATGGCAGAACAGGAAAATAACAAAACGACAAAATTTACTAAGATCTGCAAAACGCCAAGGTACATAGAAGAAAATGGTATCGGGTTTGGTTGGAAATTTTAGTTTAACACACAAAGTAAATGGAGACATGTTCAAGTTATTTAAAAAAAAAAAAAAAAACACTACAACATAAGTGATCCAGCAAAAGTCACAATCAAATAGATATCATTCTTCTAGTCCTACCCTGATTTGGGTAGAGAAAAGGGGTACGTGGGACGGGGTATTTCTGGTGTCTTTTTTTTTTTATCATTCCACGTGAATTCTACATTCTTCAGTAATAGTTTCCCCGCCTAAGGATTGATACGTGACTCGGGTACATATGTACTGCACGTTTCGATATGCATGTCACTGCCACCCACACTGCACAGGAGGAGGAGGAGAATGAAGGAAATAAGAGGGTGCTGATGTGATGGGCGAAGAGGAAGGAAAGTAAGAAAATATATAGAAGTTAATCAAAAGAGCGAGAATAAGAATGGAGTGAAAAGAAAGGAGCGGAGAAAGAGCGGAGAGAGAGAGAAGAAAAAAAGAGCGGAGAGAGAGAGAGAAAGAGAGAAGAAAAAAGAGAAAGAGAGAAGAAAAAAGAGCGGAGAGAGAGAAGAAAAAAAGAGCGGAGAGAGAGAAGAAAAAAGAGCGGAGAGAGAGAAGAAAAAAAAAGAGCGAGAGAGAGAAGAAAAAGAAGGAAAGAGAGAAGAAAAAGAGAAAGAGAGAAGAAAAAAAAGAGCGGAGAGAGAGAAGAAAAAAAGAGCGGAGAGAGAGAGAAAAAAAAAAGAGCGGAGAGAGAAAGAGAGAAGAAAAAAGAGCGGAGAGAGAAAGAGAGAAAAAAAAAGAGCGGAGAGAGAAAGAGAGAAGAAAAAAAGAGCGGAGAGAGAGAGAGAAGAAAAAAAGAGCGGAGAGAGAGAGAGAAGAAAAAAAGAGCGGAGAGAGAAAGAGAAGAAAAAAAGAGCGGAGAGAGAAAGAGAAAGAGAGAAGAAAAAAGAGCGGAGAGAGTCTAGAGACAGAAATAAGTGAAGAGTATCACGAGTGAGAAAGAAGTGAATAAGTTAAAAGGGTTCGAGAGAAAGAAGAGAAGTAAATCGACAGAGAGAAATAAGAAATTCAAGGGAGAATAAAAGAGAAAGTACATGAAAAAAAATAGGAAGAGAGAGTGAAAGAAAAGAGTGGGTACATAACAGAAGTGGGGAGAAACCTAGATTGTGATGATGAATAAAGATAGGCTGTCGGTAACGAAAGACTTTGTGAGGGGGTGCTGGGGGGGGACTCTGATCATGGCGGCTAAAGAAGAAAAGAGCTTCATTAGCGTTAGCTGTGTAAAAAGAAATCAAGAATAAAAATGCTGAGCTCAGCAGAATGAAAAACGAAGGTAAACGAAGGAAAAGCGGAAATAAATAAAAATAAACAAAAACAAAGCAAAAGAAAGAAATATGGCCTCATTCGGGTGAATTATCCCTGGGGGGAGATGGGAAGAGGTTAGTTATTGTCAACTGACTTTCTTTTCTTCCTTTTTTTTCCGATTGAAAAAAAATGTAAATGATGTGGGGATGAAAAAGAATTAATGATGATGATAATATGGGAGTCTGCAAATTTTTTTTATAATTCAAGGTCACACAAAAGGGAGAATAAAAATAGATGCAAAAAAAAAAAAAAAAAAAAAAAAAGAAGAAGAGGCAAAAATCAGAAAAAAAAGACCTACAAGGGTAGACAGATAAGAAGTGAAGGAGTGAGAAAAAAAACGGAGGGAGACGAAAGAAGATAAAGAAAAAAAGCAGAAAAGAAACGAAAAACAATCTTTTAAAAAATTAACGAATGAAAAAAAAAAAAAAGAGAAGAGACAATAGTATAGAAAACAAAAAGGTACTACTACTAATAATGAGACGAGGAGAGGAGACGGGGGGAAAAGGAATGAGACGAGGGGGGGGGGGGAAGGAATGAGACGAGGAGGAGATGAGACGGGGGGAGAATGAGATGAGATGGGGGAAGGAATGAGACGAGCAGAGGAGAGACGGGGGGAAAGGAATGAGACGAGAGAGGACACGGGGGGGGGGAAAAGAAAGAAAAAGACGAGCACACACGGGGGGGGGGGGAAAAGAAAGAAAGAAAGACGAAAGGGGGAAAAGAAAGAAAGAGACGAGCACACACGAGGGGAGGGGGAAAAGAAAGAAAGACGAGCACACGGGGGAGGGGGGGGAAAGAAAGAAAGAAAGACGGGGGAGGGGAAAAGAAAGGGAGCACACACGGGGGGGGGGGGAAAGAAAGAAAGACGAGCACACACGGGGGAGGGGGAAAAGAAAGAAAGACGAGCACACACGGGGGAGGGGGGGGAGAAAGAAAGACGAGCACACACGGGGGGGGGAAAAAGAAAGAAAGACGAGTACACACGGGGGGGGCAGAAAGACGAGCACACACACGGGAGGAGGAAAGAAAGAAAGACGAGGGGGGGGCAGAGAAAGAAAGAAAGACGAGCACACACGGGGGGGACAGACGAAAGACGAGCAGACAGCACACGGGGGGCAGAAAGACGAGCACACACAGGGGGGACAGAAAGACGAGCACACACGGGGGGGGGACAGAAAGATGATCAGAGTGAGGGAAAAAGAAAGACAGACGTAGTAGGAATAAGAGTGAAAATTAGGAAAAAACAAAAGTGATCAAAACTCGGAAATAAGAAAAAATTAATAATGTTCAAGAAAAAAGCCAAAGAATTTACGAAGGATGCAAAAAAAGCGACGAAATTAAAAATTTTAATGTGAAACGCGAACATTCATTGAATGACATCATTTCTATGTTGTGCTAATTTTGTCTACATTTGCATTTCTGTGGTTCTTGGATTGCTGACAGTTTATTTGCAGAGAAATTGCAACGAGTTTGAAATAAGGCAGAAGAGGATTTGGTAGGAAAAAGCGCAATATGTTTACTCAGAACCAAGAATAGCACATCAACATACGGAAAATAATAGAAAACCATAATGAAAAAGGATCAGAGAAAAAAACGAGGATCCAACGTCTACAGATAATGAGAACTTATATGAAAAATGACATAGAGGAAGAACGTAGAGGAAAAAGGAAAGGAGGAGAGGAAGGAGGAGAGGAAGAAGGAAAAGAGGAGAGGAAGGAGGAAAAGAGGAGAGGAAGAAGGAAAAGAGGAGAGGAAGGAGGAAAAGAGGAGAGGAAGGAGGAAAAGAGGAGAGCAAGAACGAAGAGGAAAAAAGAAAAGAGGAGAGCGGGAATGGAAAGGAATGAATGTTTAAGGTTATTTTGTCTAAGTATTGTTTTTAGTACTGTTCAGTTATTTCTGGCCACGTTCCCCCTGAGTCCAAGCACATACTGTCCGAACCCGGGATTGAATTCACAATTACTATGAGACCAAATTCACGAACCAAGATTTGAATCCACTAGGCTATTGTTTCGTGGGAGTATTCTCCGGTGAGAAACAGCTATTAGTTACAATGGTTTCATGACATAGGCTCTTCTTCGGAAATCAGTGTTTCAGTGTGGTTAGTTAAATAACAATATCCAATTTACATGCCACTCAATGGTGCTATCGCTAATATAGCGGTAGCTTGTCTAGTTCATATTTTTAGGTCTACTCAGTTATTGTTCGTCCTGTAGACACTGTACTTGTGTATATAAATGGTGTAAATATCAGTATCTGTCTATATTTCTGACATGAGGTATTATATACACTATATTGTCCTCATCTTTGTTGCCATATTTATCCGATTCTTCAGTATCTGTCTATATTTCTGAGATGAAGTATTATGTACACTATTTACATTATTCGGACTATTGTCCTCATCTTTGTTGCTATATTTATTAGAACGTTTCGGCCGTTATTTTTCAGGTGGTTGGAATATCGAACTAAACCCTTTATTTTGCTCACTGGGGTAGACTGTTCTAGACCCACGTGCCATGTCTAATGGATGTCAGTTATTAGCCACCTGAAGAAGGCCAGAGCGTACAACGGCCGAAACGTTGTAATAAATATGGCGACAATAATGTAAATAGTGTACATAATACCTCATCTCAGAAATATAGTTTGAAGATGCCTTCTAAAAAAAACTAATAAATTTTAAAATACTATAAAACGAATAACCTCGAAATAAGTAAAATAACTACTATCAAAAAGAAACTTTCTTTTACGTTGTTTCTTATATAAAAACATTTTTTTTAATTACTCAATTGATGTATGACTCTCACAAAAATAAATACAGAAAACAAAAATATTTAGTGAAATAGAAATGAAAAGATTTACCAAAATTAAACATGGCACGTAGAACTAGAACAGTGAGCGAAATAAAGGGTTCAGTTCGACATTCCAATCACCTGAAGAAGGCCGGATTGTACAACGGCCGAAACGTTGTAATAAATATGGCGACAAAAATGAGGACAATAGTCCGAATAATGTAAATAGAGTAAATATCAATTTAGAATTATATTATTATTTTCAAGACACTTTTCAATTCGTAATACTCTACTGTAGTGAAAGCAAGGCAAGGCCAATAAAAAAAAAACTCTACACAGACAAAAAGAAAAGTAGTAAACAGGTCGGCATTTTTTTTTTTTTTTTGAAAAAACGACGAAGAAAAAGAAAAAGGTTAATGGAATAATCATTATTAATTAAAACGGACGGAATTAAAAAGTAAAATAAAATTAAAAAAAATGTCTCAATCTCAGACAAAAAATGTCTTTAAAAAAAAAAAAAAAAAAAATGACGGGGAAAAACGGTGTCTATTAAAAAAAAAAAAAAAAAAGGGAAAAGAGAGAGAAGAAGAAAAAACCAGATCCGAGAACATTGAAAAAAACCACCGGGAGATATGACGTCAAACGGGTATTAAATTCAAACCCCACTCCCCAAGTAAAACCTTTGAAATTAATCAATCATTGATTTCTTGTTCAACACCCTTGAAAGGGCGTCTTCAGGTATTTTTTTTTTCTTTTTCGTTCTCTGCTTCCCCCTCCTCCTAGAAATGAGTTTACTTGTCAATTACTTCTTGAATGCGATCATCCAATGTGACTGGCGGTGAGGAGAAAAAAAAAAAAAAAAAAACCTTCCGTGTCGACAGGATGATTTCCAATCCACCTACGAGTCAATATATTATCGATCTACAGACGATATCTAAACAGGTGCGATAAAATCGAGAAAAGAGAAAATTAAAGGAAATGAATGGTGTGAAACAAAAAGAAAAAAAAATGTAGAGAGAGGGATGCAGCCTGACGTAAACAGAGAAAGAATCAGGCTATAGGGGAGAGGGGGAGGGAGAGAGAGAGATGCGAGGAATCGGGCAAAAGGAGAGAGATGCGAGGAATCGGGAGGGATAAAGACAAGGAAATGGACAGAAAGAGAGAGAGCGCGCGACAAGAAAATGGACAGAGAGAGAGAACAAACGTGACAGAGAGCGACAAGAAAATGGACAGAGAGAGAGAACAAACGTGACAGAGAGCGACAAGAAAATGGACAGAGAGCGAGAACAAACGGGACAGAGAGAGAGCGAGAACAAACGGGACAGAGCGAGCGACAACAAACGGGACAGAGAGAGAGCGACAACAAACGGGACAGAGAGAGAGCGACAACAAACGGGACAGAGAGAGAGCGAGACAACAAACAGGACAGAGAGAGAGCGACAACAAACGGGACAGAGAGAGAGAGAACAAACGGGACAGAGAGAGAGAGAACAAACGGGACAGAGAGAGAGAGACAACAAACGGGACAGAGAGAGAGAGAGAACAAAACAGGACAGAGAGAGAGAGAGACAACAAACGGGACAGAGAGAGAGAGCGACAACAAACGGGACAGAGAGAGAGAGCGACAACAAACGGGACAGAGAGAGAGAGCAACAAACGGGACAGAAAGAGAGCGACAACAAACGGGACAGAGAGAGAGCGACAACAAACGGGACAGAGAGAGAGCGACAACAAACGGGACAGAGAGAGAGCGACAACAAACTGGACAGAAAGAGAGCGACAACAAACTGGACAGAAAGAGAGCGACAACAAACGGGACAGAGAGAGCGACAGGGAGACAACAAACAAACTGGACAGAGAGAGAGCGACAACAACCAACTGGACAGAAAGAGGGCGATGGACAACAAACTGGACAGAAAGAGAGCGATGGAGAGACAACAAACTGGACAGAAAGAGAGCGACAACAAACTGGACAGAAAGAGAGCGACAGGGAGAGACAACAAACTGGACAGAAAGAGGGCGACAGGGAGAGACAACAAACTGGACAGAAAGACAGACAATAGAAAGTAGCAGTCACGTAGAAGAAACCGTGTTAATATTCGGAAAGGGAAAAAGAGCGGGAATGTTATGTAAAAGATTTATTCTAATTCAGACAATGAGATAAATGGAATGCGACAAAAAAGAAAAAGAATCACTGTTGAAAGCAATTAAGCAACGTTCATTACCTACCTGGATACTAGGAGCTTAGGAATGCCAGGTGCAGGGAGAGACAAAACTTACATAAGAAAGTGATATGATGTACAACAAACTGGACAGAGAAAGAAAACCAAAGGAGAGACAACATTCACATGAAAAAAGGTTATTAATCCATCTCCCCAGCTAAGTAGCTGAACAGGCGAAGTCCTGTAGCCTTGGTTGGCAGTTAGTCTACGGTAAAAAGTAATGGCAGCCTAATACAAAAATTCTGCCACGACAATAATGACTCAAATAAAAGACGCCCAAGTGTGCATCCCGCATGACGCCCAAGTGTGCATCCCGCATGACACCCAAGGAAAGATGAATAAATATATCGATGGATGTCGGCATATATGAACAGAAAGAGGGGGAATTGTAAACAGATACATGAATAGAGAGAACTAACGTACATAAATATAAGAAATCGAAGAGAAAAGGAGACAGGAGAAATATGAACCAAGAGAAATAGAGCATATATGCCGAGGTATTTGAAAAGAAAAAAAAAAATTAAGTGTATGACAATATAGATGAAATGAAAAAGAAAAGGAGTGTATCCCATGGGAAGAAAAGGAGAGTATGGACACCCAAG
>CAHIKZ030003453.1:1725000-1732500 GCA_903632075.3 Acanthosepion pharaonis | reverse complement strand
GGAGGGCTTTTTTTAGACTTTATTTTTTTCTTAAAAACAATTTTCGTTTGTCATCAGAAAAAAAATTAACTTACAACTGAAAAACCATTTTATCAACCCGTTGCCAAATCTACAAAAACATCGGAATTAACGAACTTCACGTCATTTAAGTGACGGGAGTACTTAATCCAGAGTTGTTATTCTATTAGACTGCCCTAACAAGGTAATTAAGCTTAAGTCTGCCTTGCTATTTTCCCCATTAGTAGAGGGAAAGTAAATAAATACGGTCATAAGTGCAAAGTGAAGTTAACTGCCTCGGTCAGAATTGGAACTCGGGTTTCTGATTCTATTTTCCGTGGCAGCAGTTACATTTATCAGTGGGCACACGATTTTCATCGCATATATATATAGAGAGAGAGGAGGAGGGAGAGGAGAGAGGGAGAGAGAGGGGAGGAGAGAGAGGGAGAGAGAGGGAGAGAGAGAGAGAGGAGAGAGAGAGGAGAGAGAGGAGGGAGAGAGAGAGGGAGAGAGAGAGAGAGGGAGAGAGAGAGGGAGAGAGAGAGAGAGGAGGCACGGTAGAGTAATGGATAGAGACTTGGATTGAGGAATCGGAGAGGAATCGAATTCATTACATTCAATTACGTGCTGATACCCTTGGGAAAGGTGTGAATCGTCTTCTCCCTCCAGCTATGGGTAAATAGAACAGACTGGGTTCTATAGCTTTGGATGGCAACTGGTCTAGGAGAAGGACAACTCTGAATTCAAAACCCGCGGAAGGTCGTTTGGGGACCTTATGGCACGTAGTCCACCAGGTCTCTGTATTCGACCCTTCAAAAAGTGTGGATGGTCCTGCACGAATCCTTCACCACCATAATCAAATCTCATGTGCTGTTGTCGGGCTGTCGGTTTCCTTGGAACTGATCTGCTTGACCCTCATACGTCGAATTTGACGGGAGAGTCAAGTATATAGTGTGTCACACTTTTTCAACTTTACTCCTCTAGTCAGTAGCCCAAGATATGCCATTTTGGAATCAGGCAGACTCCGTGATCAAATTAAAAACATTTTGAGCCAGATCCACACCCGCAATCTTGAAATTTTGGATTCCTAAGTTTTCATTACTGTCATTGTTTTCGGCGATTTTTTTTTTTTTCTACCCTATTTTCTGCTACGGATTTTTTTTTTTTCTACCCTATTTTCTGCTACGGATTTTTTTTTTTTTTTCTATTAACGAATTTTTTTTTTTTTGTGCAATAACAAATTTTTGTAACTTGGAAATAAATTTAGGAATAATGGAAATTAATTGCGAAATCCAGGGAAGATCACTCATGAAATAAAAATATTGTTTGTATGGAAAGTAAGGACACACGTACATCAAATTGTCTTTAAATTAAGTGGCGGCAAAAGAATTATCGTTGAACTTTTAAAAGCTAAACTTAAATATTAATACAATACTTAAATGCAGAGATCAATTTTGAGTTCTTCTGTAGTTTATTGTTGCCTATCGCATACGGCAGCAGTATGCCTTGTAAAAAGCAATCTCTTCCAACAAAGGACCAGATTGCAATCAAAAGAGCCAAAGGCAGCAGCAAGGAAAAGAAAGTCGCGTGCAAATGCAAACTCAGATAATATGGCAGAAAGGAGAGCTTCCAATGCTGAGAATATACAAAGACTGAGGGACTCTCGAACTCCTGAACAAGGCAAAGACCCAATCTAGAGCCCTCCGCGTGAGCTTATATATACATGCACACACACACATATATATATATATATATATATATATAGCAGCACGCCAAATTTTTCTCAATACTTATGCCAACAGAAGGCCTCGATATTCATTGATTTGCTTTTTACGGCTTATCAACCCTTTACAGGTTATTTAAAGCCAGAAAATATTTTTAGATTTTAAGAATTTTTTTTCTAAGATAGGAGTGTTTTTTATGATGCAAATCCTACGGTAAGGAAGATAAGGACCTACCTAGGTGACTGCAAAATAATATTTGTCGAACTTTTAAAAGGTAATCTTAAATATTAATGCAATACTTAAATGCAGCGATCAATCTTGAGTTCTTCTGTAGTTTAATGTTGCCTATCGCATACGGCAGCAGTATGCCTCGCAAAAAGAAATCTCGGCCAACGGAGGAGCAGATTGCAATCAAAAGAGCCAAACGTTGCAGTGAGGAAGTCCTGTGCAAATCAGACGGTAGCCAGGAGAACCTCCAATGCTGAGAATATACAACGACTGAAGGACTCTCGAACGCCTGAACAAGGCAAAAACCCAATCAAGAGACCTCCGCGGGAATTATATATGTAGAGAGAAAGAGAGGCACAGAGACAAAGAAGGATAGAGAGAGATGGGGGTGCTGTTATATACCGTACCTATTAACATTAATGGGTATGTCCTAATCCTCATAAATACGTTGGACATTATTTTAAGTGTGTGTGTGGGGGGGGGTAATATGCTGTCTAAGTAGTGCACCACTAGAAGTGGTTTACCTACTTCACGCCGCTGGCGAGTACAGTATTTTGTTGATGTTATTACCATTTCCAACCTCCGTTTTGGTTATTCCTCATTCAGTGACCTTTTCTAGGTTACAGTTACATTATTAGTTTCTTGTAATTGTGAATAATTACAAGCAATTTTATAGTAACATCACCTGTAATGAACTGCTGATTTTAGTATTTATAGTGTCACTCCATGCGTATTTCCTTCCGTGTAAGAGCAGCCGCTTCTACAGTTATAGACTCCTGCTCGACACATCAGCCTCTTAATAACGCCATAATTAAATATATATGATTAAAAAAAATGATTAATGAATATTTACAGATCGATATGAAAAAATATATTACCATTTATTATCACAGGTTTTAATAAATATTCCTTGTCAAAAGATGGGCGCGTATTATATAATAGGAAATACCGTAACGTGAATGGAAATTTTCACTTATATGTTTAAATAAATTTTGCCGCGTAATATAACTGGCAAGAAAAACACCACCAGATGATATTCTTCAAGGTCGTTGATAAAGCAACAATTAACATACATGTGGGCGATTTCATGCTGCGGTTGTTGCTTTAATTAATTTATAAAGTGGAAGGAATGTTGTTAAAAAAAAAAAAAAAAAAAAAAAAAATGACTGGATCATGTGATTACAACAGCCATATTCCAGAGAAGCTGTAAAAAAACGTGAAGATGCACATTCCTGAACTTCTTCTACATCGTATTATTATTATTATTAATCGTATTATTATTATTATTATTATTAGTATTAGTATTATTCGTATTATTAGTAGTAGTATTATTCGTATTATTATTATTAGTAGTATTATTCGTATTATTATTATTATTATTATTATTAAAAACCAATACAAGGCCTAAGAAGTATTCAAAGTCGATGGTTACTAAATGTTTTTTTCTAAATGTGGGGCATTCTTATGTGGATATGTAGGATAACATTTGACACTTAACTTGAAAAGGTTGAGCTTGTAGCCATCGGAGAAGCATTCTCTCGGGAGCCTGTTCCCCAAATGCTGGTGAAGAAACTGTCCGAGTAGAATTTACTCCTTACCTATGGAATATGAAGGGAATGAGGAGGAGTCTACTCAGTGTATGTGTCCTGACGGGTCCTAGCTGTGAAGGTTCGGACGAGTGGAGCAATAAAAAAAAAAATGTAGATCGACCAAACATCTATGAAAATAGCGATAGAGGAGTGAGAGGCTAGATAGGTTTCAACTGGAGGGGAGGTTGTAGGGTGTAAAACAATTCAACACCCACAAGGCCGTGTAGATGCTTTTGAACTCTGTCAAGACTGGAAAAAGAGAATTGGGCAGCTCCAGCCCAGATATGGCAGCAATACCCCCATTTTTGATTTGATCTGGTTCTTGTAAAGACAGAGTAAGACAGATGAGATCAGCTACATTCGAGAGCGATACAATATGCATCTTCCGCTGTGGAAGGTTGTCTTTATTACTTGACAGGAATACTAAAAGGTGAATAATGAAAATACATCAGCTCAGAATTACAGTCATCCCCAGGCAGACCAGAGGACACGCCAGGCGAAATGTAATAATCAAACACAACAAATATGAGGACATTCGTCAAAAATAAATTTAAATTATGTACACTATTTACATTATTCGGACTATTGTCCTCATCTTTGTCGCCATATTTATTACAACGTATCGGACACATGACACAATGAATAAGGGAGTTAGTTAGATCCAGTGACAGGACCCAAGGAATGTGAGTTCAATACCCGGTTAAGGCAGTGGAGAACTTGGAGAGGGGAATTAACAGGAGAAAACTGACAACTGATATCCATTAAACATGACACGTAGAACTAGAACAGTGAGCGAAATAAAGGGTTCAGTTCGACATTCCAATCACCTGAAGAAGGCCGGGGCGTACAACGACCGAAACATTGTAATAAATATGGTGACAAAGATGAGGATAATAGTCCGAATAATGTAAATAGTGTACATAATACCTCATCTCAGAAATATAGACAGATGGAAATTCTGACCTAAAAACACACATTTCGCTTATTCTGTTTGATATATACATTATATTCACATTATTTATATTGGGCTGCTTGACTGGTTTTCTTTAGCGGTATATCAACACCTCTATGGGTTACTTAATGCCGAAATATAAATATTTTGATCGCAACTGTATGCCCTCAACTACAGTTAAAATATATTGTTGGTCAGTTTGCTAAAAATAGGTATTGTTGGTCATTTTTTTTAATATAAAAATGTATTTATATACAGACAAACTTCGGATGCAACGGACGAAATCTGCACGCAAAATAAAAAAAATCTGAAGGAAAAAAATTCCAAGTTATCAGCGATGCATTTCAAAATTTACGGGCTTAGCAGAACAAGTCATATTTGTTCTCAAAGTGACCGCTTGGCAGCGGAGATGGCTCTTTCCATTGTAAACGAAGACAGGTGTACAGTATAGAAAGTATGATATATTAGCATGTGCATGAGAAAGTAGCTGTGAGAAATCTATTATTTTTGTTATTTTGATTAATATATCAATATTGAGTATATATTTATGTATGCCATATATACATGTTTATAGTATTTACATAATGATTATAACTACTGGTAGTTACTATAACGGTTTTATAATTCAAAAATAATCCCTTTCCATCTACGGACAATCGGCTTTAACGGAGCACCCCATCTCCCTATTAGTCCGTTGATGAGAGGTTTGTTGTAATTTTAGTTTTGTTGGAGGGTTCACTATTTGCCCATAGCTGGGACCCTAACAGGTGCTACCACCCCGGATCAGGGTGAACCTGGAAACAACCGCAATTAAGAGGTGGTTCCACGCTCCTCTAAAGCTCCAATCTCCTAATCAGAAGCCTTGCTGCCATATATAGTTTATCGTCATATCTGGAACTGACTTATAGTCCCCATCTTTGGTGTAATTACCAAAATATTTCGGTTGTGCTCTCCGTCCTTCTTCAGATGACTGTAGAACCGGATAACCTTCAAGGAATTTTAATCTGAACTCTTTATGTAATCTATGGAGATAAATTCTTCTGGTTTCGTTAACCATGTCTCGAGATATTTCATCTTCATCTTTTTACTTTTTTTTTTTTTTTTTTAGTACTGCTCAGTTACAACTAGTTTTGTTTCCCTCGAGTCTGAGTGCACTACCGACTCCGGAGATTGAACTCACAATTACTTCTTTCGTACTGTTCCGTTATAACTAGTCTTGCTTCCATTAAGCTTGAGAGTGTACTACCCGGCACGGGGATTGAACTCACAATTACTATACCACCAAATTCACGAACCATCACTTGAAACATCTAAACTATTTTCTCGTTTTCACACTGATTCGGCTTACGGCCACATCACGTTGAAACAGTGAAGTTAAGCAATGTTGAGCCTGGTGACTATCTAGATGGGTGACCGCTTGGGAATACCAGGTGCTGTAAGCTTGGATGTCCTGGTAGTGTAATGGATAATGGCTCGGAATTGTTAATAGGAGAGTCGAGTTCTAATTCCCGTTAGATTCGTTATATTCAGGCGGCCTGACGATTGCGTCTAGCATTAAACAGCCTGTCACCTCTGAGTGTTGACATTATATATATATATATATATATATATATATATATATATATATATTAGCTATATGGACATGAGTTTGTGATGCTGGGTTTCACGCCTTTGCGATCATCAGACAAACAGGTTTATTTTTTAAAATTAAATCTGTTTATGCTTGTTTGACTATGATTGGTGGTGGGAGGGGGAATCTACTTCTGTGATTGTTTGGGGTGACACTCTCACACGCATAGACACACATACTTACAGGTGTACGCATTTTTAGTCCACACAAACACATCCATATAAACAATCACAGAAGTAGATTTCCCCCACCACCAATCATAGTCAGACAAGTATAAAAAGACCCAATTTTAAAAACTAAACCGATTTGTCTGATGATCACAAAAAGCGTGAAACCCAGTGTCACAAACGCATATCCATGTAACTGAATATGTTAGCTCTATCGAGCGCTTTCCACTAATTATAGTGCATATAAAATATATATATATATATATATATATATATATATATATATATATATATAAAACATAATTTTTTATTATAAAATTATTAAACAGTATGCAACAGAAATTCCTTCCACATAATGATAAGACATTAGCTAGATGAAGACACCATTGACACTCATGACTTAGAAATATGTGAGAGGTATTTCCTGCTGTTTCTCTCTCTCTCTCTCTCTATATATATATATATATATATATATATATATATATATACATGTGTGTGTGTGTGTGTGTATAAAGTCGACTGATATCTTACTGCGATTAAGCTTTTTATTCAATGTTTCTTGCGCTTGTATAAGTATTTTTTCTGGGCATAAAGTGTGTAAAAAAAACTGTCCAAATCTCATATCTATAATTCTCAAAGTGTGTGTGTGTGATCGGATATTGTTTATACATTTCCACAGTTTTCATCCGATTTGTATGATTTTTTTTTTTTTTTTGATTTTTTTTGTTTGACAGATAATTCTTCAGTGCCGGTTTTGAGTCCAAATAAGCTAGAAAAAATTACAACATTGAAGGTGAAAAATCGAAAACACTGACTTTTTTTTTAACACTTTGCGCAAAAATCAAAGGCAAAATTTAATGTTTGTAAAAAAAAAAAAAAACAATCAATTTAGAGAGTTGAAATATAACACAAAGGATTATTAGAATTATAAAAGAAAATTATATTATAAATAAAAATTATCGTATATTATTATTAATATGACGGTCCATGGAAGAAGTTTCTTCATTGAAAGATTGAGAACGCAAAAGCCGCCATTTTCAGCCCCGCCCCCATTTAAATTATTAACCCCCCCCATGGGTATGTGCCTTAGTTGTACCCAATTGTTGTTACTAAAATTGAACAGGTGGGCTGAAAAAAATTCCTCTAATTGAATGAAACACCCGGTCGAAGGTGGGTTATACTGGTAGGGTTCTATATATTTCAGCGTTTTCGG
>CAHIKZ030003453.1:1690000-1717500 GCA_903632075.3 Acanthosepion pharaonis | reverse complement strand
GCAAGATCGACATTCGTGGGAGGGGAGAAGTTAAAAAAAAAAAAAAAAAAAATGAAGAGTGAGAGAAAGAAGATTAAAGGGAGAGGAGTGAATTCCTAAACCCTTTCCCTTTCCACCCACTCTCTATTTATGCACATTTCTCACTCCCCACTCTCTCATAGTCACACGGATCACCAGGACTACAATAATTCTTTGTCCGATTTATTATAGATTTTTCTTTTCAAATATGTTGGTTCCATCTTTATATTTTCAAACGCAACAAAGAGCGCCTGCCATAGAGCAATGATTTAAAAGCTAGCTTTGCAAATCTACCTCCACGCCACCTTTAGGCTCCTGTACCAGACAAGGCAAGATTTAGTAAATATCTATTGGATCACTGCAATGATTCGTGCTCGATTTTTATTGTTTTTTTTTTTTAATTCTTTAATCGGGCACGAACTTTTGCAATGACGGAAATTAAAGTTCGACTTTTTTTTTATTGTTGTTAATGTTCGTACGATCGTTCTTATTATTTTGATATTATATTCTTTTGTTATATGTCATTATTTTGATATTTATATTCTTTTGTTATATGTTATTTTGATATTTTGTTATATGTTATTTCGATATTTTGATATTTTTTATTCTTATTTAGCTGTTATTATAATTGTTATTTTGCTGCTGTTATTTTTATTCTAGAAGCTTGGATGTGCGGATGGTGTAATAAAAAATCGAAAAGCAGAGTTCGAATTCCAGTCGAATTCGTTACATTCCCTTGTACGTAAATACCATTGGGAAAACTATGAATACATGCTATGGGTTGAACAACGGGACAGATTGGGCTCTGTAGCCTTGGTTGTCAACCAGCCTACGGAAGAAAGTAACACCAGCCTACGGAAGAAAGTAACAAGCCTACGGAAGAAAGTAACACAAGCCTACTGCAGGAATTATTCTGCTGGGTCAATAATGAATCGAATAACAAACATGATCGCCCAAGGGTGCATTAAACTTGGCACTGAAGGAAGGAATCCACCAAGCATCATCATCATTATTAGTATTATTTCATTCAGTAATCTTCTATCATGTATATGGTGAAATTTAGTGTATGTAAAAAGTAACTCCCCTTGTGGAACAGACTCCCGCGAGGATGCTTCCCTGACAACTACAATCATGGTCTGTCTAAATTCAGTATCAACCGATATCTATTCTACTCGTCCTCATAATACCCTCATACTTACCCCCTTCCCTACAATCTAATTCAGTAACCCTCTACCTTGAGGGGCTCTTGGGCCTTGTATTGAGAGAACTAACGGTGAAAGAAAGTATAAAATATGGAAAATATATTTATCCATATAAATATATTTTAAAAACTGAATAAAAACAAAAATAAACCACATTTCCTTTATGCAGATGTCAAAACAACGACGAAACAACCAAAAAAGCAAACAAAGCGGAACTTAAAAAAAACCAAAAAAAAAAAAAACAACTATCAGACCGACTGATTTCTTATGTTTGTACACCAATACAGATTGTTTCTTAAGAGGAGATTCAAACTTCAATGGCAAATGATATCGAGTATAAGTGTACATTTTGTTTCCATTTTCTAAAAAAAAAAAAAAAAACTGTTGCTCACATGTTCAGTTCATGGTATCCTCAGCATCTTTCTGTAGAACTACATTTCCGCTGCTTCAAGGCCCTGACTTAGACTATAAATTATATATTCGTTTGATTTGTTCTGTTGAAGCAAGCGATTTTCGTTCTGTAATTAGAAAAAGTACTATCAGGTTTTAAAGATTGTAATGCGCCAGTCTCTCATTTTATGTTTCCTCGGTTACTTATCAACCAAAGCTGGGCTTGTTTGGCGCAAGGACACAAATATTGAGCACGGACAGACGGAATGAACAAACAACAAAAGTTTGTTTCGGTCTACCCAGATATTTAACCCAGAGATCAGGAATTTGAAGTCGACCTGATAACTTTTATGTTCTGGGTATGAGTCCTGGTTATGACGATAAACTACATCCGGCAGCATGGTTGGAGGTTTTGAGGAGCGTCGAACCACCTCTTAATTGCTGTTGTTCCCAGGTCCAACCTGACCCGGGGCGGCAGCACCTGTTAGGGTCCCAGCTACCGACAAATAGTGACCCACCCCCAAAACAAAAACAAAACACCGTGAAAGTATAAAAATGCAGTTTTATAGTAAAAAATGCCAGTAATACACTTTTATATATAAAAAAGGGCCAACAATACCTGTTTATAACGAAATTAGCAACAATACA
Organism: Acanthosepion pharaonis; assembly: GCA_903632075.3. Classification (NCBI taxonomy): domain Eukaryota; kingdom Metazoa; phylum Mollusca; class Cephalopoda; order Sepiida; family Sepiidae; genus Acanthosepion; species Acanthosepion pharaonis. The sequence continues at coordinate 1,715,242 of CAHIKZ030003453.1, read as the reverse complement.
TTTTATCTGTAGTTGAAAGCATACAATTGCCTTCAAATATTTAGACCCTGTTATTAGAGGTTGAAATGAAATAACTCATTACATTGATCCATATAATATCAGAGAATTTCTTAAAGAAATCAAACTTTATCCCAAAACATAGCTTCAACTACAACATAAAACACACATATTTCTGCCTCTAGTAATTATGTCCACATAAATATGTATATGCACAAAAGCTGCTTTTTTGAGGGGGGGATAATAATGATTTAGGGATACATATCTTACTAATTAACCCATAGCTGCGGCGAAAGGAGGTCGATTCATATCTTTTCTCAAGAATACAGGTTTTGGGAGAGATATGCTCTTCATATCTAATACAACGAAGACAGTTGTAGAACTACGATAAGCAAGTCTTGAAAGCCGTTAGAAATATCTTTCATTCACTCTCGGTGCTCAATATCTGTGTCCTTGTATTAGACAAGGCCATGCTCCATAAATGCATCTAATGTGATATTAGATGTTTAGAAAAAAAATACACTGCAAACCCCCCCCCGGCCCGGCTCTCTTTTTCTCCCTCGTCCACCGACTTGTTACAGAGAGTTCAGTTTCCTGCATGAATTTTAGAATGTTAATGACTCTTCAAATTTCTAAATTGCGCGATCAAGAACGAACGCGTAATTAAGAAGTATGACAGAAAAAAAAGAAAGACAGACAGACAGAACTCTCAGCGAGAAACATTCTCTTATATACTACGCGTTCCCGTTGCCCCAGTTGTGGGTATGTGCTCGAAAGCGGACATTTGGTATTTTGGAAACATTTTCGCCAAGTGGTCTGAGATTATATAGATAGATAGATAGATAGATAGATATAGACAGAGAGACAATATAGAGAGAGAGACAAGATAGAGAGAGAGACAAGATAGAGAGAGAGATATAAGATAGATAGAGAGATATAAGATAGATAGAGAGATAGAGATAAGATAAAGATAAGATAGAGAGATATAAGATAGATAGAGAGATAAGATAGATAGAGAGATAAGATAGAGAGAGAGAGAGAGAGATAAGATAGAGAGATAAGATAGAGAGATAAGATATTGATAAATATAGATAAAATAGATAGAAATAGGAGATAAATAGATTGAGTGAGTGAGTGAGAGTGAAAGTAGACAGTCTCGGGATTTCAGAAGTGATCAAAATGTTGCCCTAACTTTAAGTATTTGTCGAGTTATGATCGCTTGAAGTTAATCAAAAGTGGAACACGTTTAATAATTTACGTTTCAGATGAACAGTTCTGGATCATTGCTTCTTCTACCTCTTTTTCTGTGAATTTCCCTGATTATTTGGCCCGGTGGGTTTGCAAGTGAACATTTGATAGTTTTGGAATATTCCCCCAAGTGACATGTCCTATATCTAGTCTGAAAGAAGAACGTTTTAGAATTTTGAAACTGGTTAAAATGTTGTCCTAACTCCAAGTATTTGTCTATTTATGGTTGTTTGGAGTTAGTTAAAACTCGAACATGTTTTAATCATATACATTTTCGATGATTAGTTCTGGATAGTTGTTTTTTCTGTCTCTTTGCTAGAAAAGTCATTTTAATCTTGCTGAAATTAATGTTCTAAGTGACAAACAGGTTCATCTTAAAGCTCTTTTCCAAGGAAGCCTTTCAACACAAAATTTAAAGCCGAATTGACGATCTTTTTGGCATTTTGCCTAGTCACTGAACACCCACTGCCCAAATTCGAATAACGCTTACATAAAATACTCGAGAATTTTTTTTCTCCTTTTTAGTGCAAGTTCCCAAATATTAAAAGAATTTAAATCTTCCAAATGGGAAGGCAATGCTCCAGGGAACAAATAAACCTGCATCAGTCTTAAACCCTGTCTTGCCCCACTTCCAAATACATAGGGACGTGTCGATTCTTACCTGGAGTGACAAGTGTCTAAATAAACGTTTCTCAACATTTTTACCTTTGTGGGACCCTTAAAATAGTTTTCATGTCTCAGGGAACCCATGCATAAAAATTAATATATACTATTATTAAAATCACATTTTTATCGTAGTTCACGTGATCTATAGACATCGTGCAAGCGTTCTGTAATCGAGTGAGTCATTCAGTGATAAACGAATCCACCACGTACAGGAGGACCTGTCCACTAACCAGTGAAAGCGGTTTCACACTGACGCCATATAGACATCACTAAATATATTCCCTATGATTATTATAATTTTTATTATAATACCCAGGGATTTGCCAACAATATGACGTACGTGTATAGTAAAATTACGAATATAAAATTAAACAAAAATTACTCAAAACTGCATTAGCCTATTTATCACTGTTTTCTCGAGGAACTCCGAGTGACTTTCGGGTTCTGAGAAGGAACACCGGTTGAAAATATCTAAATATTACATTATGTGAATTACCAGTCGAGTTCATTATATACAATTTCACACAAATATCCTTGTGAAAGATATGAATCCATCTCTTCTCCTGACTTCTAGCTGTAAGTAAATAGCAGGAGAGACTGCCCCGATGGTCTAGGTGAAGGAAAACTGAATTCAAACCAGTCTGGAGATGGTTAGAAAAGGGCGATATAGAAGCCAACGGACAACATGCAGCCTGATGGGAAATGTCTATTCGAAAAGCCTGCGATTGTAGTATAAACTTACACGATGCTTAGGTGGAGAGAGTGTGCATTATAGGGCGCAGGCAATTGACTACTTTTAAAGAATTCATTTATGAAGGTTGTTAATTGAAAACTTAGAATTTACTGAAGCCTCATTTATCGCTCTCGACGGGAGAATCCATCCATATCTATATATAAAAGAAAAGACAAAAATGTAAGGAAAGGTAAACTATAGAGGACACAGTGATGTAGTTTATTGTTCTGGTCTGAAGTGAGCTCGTAAATGAGAAAATGTTATCGGAAAGTCTTGGTGCATGATTATCTAAATAGGGAATATACGAGAAGCGGAGAACATATTTAAAGGCTCTCATGTAAAAGCTTTAAAATAGTAAGGATTTGATAAAACAGCATGGTTTAAATGGTCTGAAAGAATGATTGTACTGGATATAAATAAACGGGGCGTCTACTCAACACGAGTATCCACTTAAAATAACAAACACACAAGGAAGATTTTTCTTTACCAACACGTTTTGTTCCTTCTGTCATTGGAATCTGTGGAGATTTTATTTCGTAATTTATACTTATACGCAGAAGTATAACGGAGAAAACACCGTTTTCAAATTTTGAATTTGAGAACGCTCTAAAATATTCTTAAAGCTTTGCTGTGTATTATTAAGTGATGTAATTTACAGCCGAAATTTTAGTTATTTCCACTAATTTTAAAAAAATATGGTCGTGTATGTTTGTTGGATAGAGAAGGGAACCGTTTATTAAAACATACGTCATATATATATATATATATAACGTATATTATTGCAGACGCTCGCTCAGGCACAGTTGTGTTTGTTCAACACTCACAGAGCCGACGGAGTTTAAACTGCAACTGAGCTGAGAAGACCTTAGTTACAGTTTCTGTAAGAGAGATCGTGTTATCTAGCGTGATCAACAATTTGAACAAGGGGAGCACGCTCAAGCCTTCGATGATGACTTGTGGCTTCGTGCGAGCACAGCTATCGAGAATTCCGTCTACCCAATTTCACTCACAAGGCTTCGCCTGTGGGGTATGGTTTTCAGGCATTTTCCAAAGGTGCCGCATGGTGAGATTCGAACCCAGGTCTCATATGTCAGAAAGCGAACGTTCTAACCACTAGGCCACAATAAAATATATAAGAGAGAGAGAGAGTGAGTGAGTGAGTGAGTGAGTGTGAATGATGTCGAAAACTTCTCAGCTCAACAAATTAACCCGAAAAAAATATTTGTCATAATCTTATTGTAATTTTGTTTAGTTTCAAATTATACTGCAAACAAAATAAAGAATGAAAAATCTGCGACCCAAATGTAACTGCACATCCTCCTGGCCTCCCCTGATAAAAAAATACGAGACCTGCCTCTGCAGGGGGGTATATACACCTTTTAGACACATGAAGAGAGTAAAAAGAAAAACGAACCCATATTAAAAAAAATACATTTCAGCAATATTGAAAAGAAACTATTAAACAAAGCAACACCCATAACCTTGTACCAGACTAAAGTTATCTCAGTCAATAACCTTGATAATAAGAACTATAGTCTTTTCTTTGATAATAACTACTACTAAAAAAAAAAAAAAAAAAAAAGGAGGCATAATGACGGAAATGTGATATATCGTTAAAAATGTGCTGGTTGGGGAGGGTGTATAAATATGCGAAAGAGGAAATAATGCCAAAAACATTTGAAAAATGTCAGAAAAAGCGGCGGCTAGGAAAAGGAGGTGGGGGAAGGAATACGGCGAGCGAGAGAGAGAGAATAAGAGAGAATGGAAATATATGAGAGAGAGAGAGAGAGAGAGAATGGAAATATATGAGAGAGAGAGAGAGAATGGAAATATATGAGAGAGAGAGAGAGAATGGAAATATATGAGAGAGAGAGAGAGAATGGAAATATAAGAGAGAGAGAGAGAGATGGAAATATGAGAAAGAGAGAGAGAGAGAGAGAATGGAAATATGAGAGAGAGAGAGAGAGAGAATGGAAATATGAGAGAGAGAGAGAGAGAGAATGGAAATATGAGAGAGAGAGAGAGAGAATGGAAATATGAGAGAGAGAGAGAGAGAGAATGGAAATATGAGAGAGAGAGAGAGAATGGAAATAATGAGAGAGAGAGAGAGAGAGAAAATAAATAAGAGAGAGAGAGAGAATGTAAATAGAGAGAGAGAGAGAGAGAGAATGGAAATATGAGAGAGAGAGAGAGAGAGAGAATGGAAATATGAGAGAGAGAGAGAGAATGGAAATATGAGAGAGAGAGAGAGAGAATGAAATAAATAGAGAGAGAGAGAAATGGAAATATGAGAGAGAGAGAGAATGGAAATATGAGAGAGAGAGAATGAGAGAGAGAGAGAGAATGGAAATATGAGAGAGAGAGAATGGAAATATGAGAGAGAGAGAGAATGGAAATATGAGAGAGAGAGAGAATGGAAATATGAGAGAGAGAGAGAATGGAAATATGAGAGAGAGAGAGAATGGAAATATGAGAGAGAGAGAGAATGGAAATAGAGAGAGAGAGAATGGAAATAGAGAGAGAGAATGGAAATAGAGAGAGAGAGAATGGAAATAGAGAGAGAGAGAGAATGGAAATATGAGAGAGAGAGAGAATGGAAATAAGGAGAGAGAGAGAATGGAAATAAGAGAGAGAGAGAATGGAAATATGAGAGAGAGAGAGAATGGAAATATGAGAGAGAGAGAGAATGGAAATATGAGAGAGAGAGAGAATGGAAATATGAGAGAGAGAGAGAAATATGAGAGAGAGAGAAGAATGAAATATGAGAGAGAGAGAGAATGGAAATATGAGAGAGAGAGAGAATGGAAATATGAGAGAGAGAGAGAGAATGGAAATATGAGAGAGAGAGAGAGAAATATGAGAGAAGAGAGAGAGAGAGAGAGAGAGAATGGAAATATGAGAGAGAGAGAGAGAATGGAAATATGAGAGAGAGAGAGAGAATGGAAATATGAGAGAGAGAGAGAATGGAAATATGAGAGAGAGAGAGAATGGAAATATGAGAGAGAGAGAGAATGAAAAGGAAAAAGAAAAAAAAGAATGAATTACAGTACACATACCCACACTTCCTCCTCGTCCCGGAAAGTGGTTGAATGAAATTTAGTTCAAGGCCATCTTTACAGAAATCGCTGTAGCGTTAGTCTTTGTTGTTATTAACACGACATATTTATTTAGCTAATTTTAAAAAGAACAAACAAACTCCAGTCATTGCCCCGCCTTTATTGTTTATTTATGTATTTTGTTGTCGCCATCATCAACATCTTTTGTTTCAGTTACCGGGTCATTACTCGAGACCCAGGGTAAAGGAAGGTTGGAATTAGATGCATTATGTTCACACAGATACAGATATTACTTTTTTTTCTGTAATTTTTATTAATTTTATTTTTATTATTTCTTCTATTTTTTCTGTTTTTCATTATTTTTTTCTTTTATTTTTAATTTTTCTATTTCGATTTTTAACTTTTATATTTTTTTTTTCTATTTATAATTTTATTTTTTATTATTTTTTTTATTATCTTTTCTGTTTTTAATTATCTTTTATTAACAGTATTATTGTTACTACTACTGCTACTACCTAAAACAATACTTTCACTGATTTGGTGGTAATTCCTTGTTAAAGTATTCCTTTATGAATTTCCTTATCGCTACAAGCTGAACTTAAGGCTTATCAATGGAATCTTATAATTAATTTCGGGGCGAGTTTTTCTATTGGTTTCATTTTTTATTATTATTATTATTATTGAAACATTCCAGTCGTTTGTGTGGGCGGGGTTACATTCTGCAATTGTTATATAATCACTAAGCGCCGAGATTAAAGTAAAAATTGAAGATAAATAACAAAACAATAATAATATTGGCAGTGTCATCCATGAAAATTGGACAATACGAAACATTTACAAGTCTGGCACAATGTGACGATGAATCGGGACCAAAAGATAAATACGTTTTATTTTTCTTTCATCATTACACCCCAAGAAAGGCGATAGAAGCCACTAAAATACAAAGGGTTACTGCGAGGACAATAAATGAACGGATTCGAGGAGACCGATGATGACGATTGACATTGCATTTAATTTTTTTTTTTTTTTATCGTAGTTAACGGGAAATCAGAAGTCCTGAAAAGAAATGTGGGTAAGAAACTAATCATATAACCTACGATTACAACTAGCAATTTCAACTGTTAAATTGAAACTTAGATGCAGATTATATATATATATATATATATATATATATATATATATATATATATATATATGTGTGTGTGTGTGTGTGTGTGTGTGTGTGTGTGTGCGTACAAGTTTCCATACTTTTTCTGCTATAATGATAATAATAATAATGATGATAAAACAAATGCCCACAGGCTACACCAGGCAAGTTTTCTGATCTTGATTACATGTATCAAAATGAATTCACTTGATGAATTAAGATGGGCTGCAGTAAATATGGCTGTGAGGAGCGTGCAATGGTTACCAGCAAAGAAAGTGAAATTGAGGAGCCGAGTTGAAATTCCGGTCGATTTTGTTTCATCCACTTTGCACTAATACCCTAAGAAAAGGTATGAATCCGTCTTCCTCTAGCTATGAGTTAAATAACAGGGCAGACAGGGCTCTCTTGCCTTAAGATGGACACCAGTCAAGAACAACATTAGAAGGTGAACACAAGACCAACCTGAAGAGAGATGGGTCCAGCCAGGGTATCCTGCCCAAGTTAGCCTACTGTGAGTATGGCTAAAGTACGTTATGACTATAATGGCTTACGAGACTCGTGACGGTGAGTTCTGATAGCACCGTGCTATAAGGCTATATAAAATATTTAGATATTCACTTGAGTCGGTCGAAGTTAGGGCGTAAAACAAAAAAGTGGGGTTATTTGACTCAACACGAGGGTAAGTCTCGACTCAACACGAGGGTAAGTCTCGACTCAACACGAGGGTAAGTCTCGACTCAACACGAGGGTAAGTCTCGACTCAACACGAGGGTAAGTCTCGACTCAACACGAGGGTAAGTCTCGACTCAACACGAGGGTAAGTCTCGACTCAACACGAGGGTAAGTCCTGACTCAACACGAGGGTAAGTCTCGACTCAACACGAGGGCAAGTCTCGACTCAACACGAGGGTAAGTCTCGACTCAACATGAGGGTAAGTCTCGACTCAACACGAGGGTAAGTCTCGACTAACACGAGGGTAAGTCTCGACCAACACGAGGGTAAGTCTCGACTAACACGAGGGTAAGTCCGACTCAACACGAGGGTAAGTCTCGACTCAACACGAGGGTAAGTCTCGACTCAACACGAGGGTAAGTCTCGACTCAACACGAGGGACCCGGGCGTAGACACAAAAACTTTTCCGTTTTCATCGGTCCTCATTTTTTTTTTTTTTTAAAGAATCCAGACATCAGGATTTGAGCTTGAGTCAATGGGAAAGAAGCATTACCAGAAGGGATAATCTCCCGGGCTAATGAAAATTACAATTCTTTTCACTCTGATTGGGATTTTAGTGGGATCAAGTATTTTTAGATACTTAGCTCTGCTTAGTTTACCACAAGGGACCAATCGAACACAGTATTCAGTAATAATGTTCAAACAGACTAACCTTGTTAACCATTACACAATGTCGATGCACCTTTTCATATGCCCGTTGTTATTAAGTAAGCTTAGTTTAGTTTTGGCACAAGGCCACAAGTTTAGGTCTTCCGGTGCAGACTGAAGTAAATACTTGTTAATAATGATCAAACAGAAAAGCTCGCTGACCATTACTTCATCGTAAGGCAGCCCTTTCTTATTTAATAAGCTTAACTTAGTTTGGCATAAGGCTACGAGTATGGAGTATCCAGTGTCGCTCGAACTTACTAGCAATTATCCTCAAGTTCTGCTTATTAACCATTGTAGCACGATGAGGTGCCTTTTATACTTGGCACAAAGCGACAATATAGGGAACACAGTGAGGACCGAACTCAGTCATAATGGTTAACCAGATTAGGTTGTTAACCAATACTTCCAGGAAATATGTATTGTGCGTAATTTGTACACACGCTTCACGGTTGACCTACTTCCACATTTTCCACTCTCAGGTGATCTTTACTCGGGCTGAAAGGTTTGTTTACCGGTAGATCAACTCCCTATGGGTCATTTAACGCTGAAATTTAATTTTCTTGATAGTATTAGTAATTTTGTTTTAAAAATTGTATTGCTGTTTTGGGTTTTTTTTTTTTTACTATTATTATATATCGTGTCAATGAACACTAATGGGTATGTCCCAATTCTCATAAATACGTTGGACACTATTGTAAGTAGGAGTAATATGCTGTATAAGTAGTCCACCACTAGCAGTGGTTTACCTACTTCACGCCGCTGGCGAGTATTGTATTCTGTTGATGTTATAAAGATTACCATTTCATTTCCAACCTCCATTTTGGTTATCACTCGTTCAGTAACCCTTTCTAGGTTACAACAACAATGAAAATGTAAGTTCATCGTGTTTTGACCCCCGTTTATGGGTTAACTGAGAACAACAGCAATTAAAAGGTGGTTCCATGCTCCTCAAAACCTCCCGATCTTGCAGCCGGATGTAGTTTATCGTTATACCTAGGACGGTACTCGGGCTGGAACACTGACTAATGCTGCTAAAGAAGATTCGACTTCTTCTGACAGTCAGTAGACCAATGACTGCACGTTGTGTCTTCACCTAGGATGGATCAGCAGGAAACTTCCGATAAATCATCCCTTACCTGGTTTTCTGTTATTTGCTGGGAGTGGGCTAATATTCAGTACAATTCTGATTTAAATTAAAATAGCCGAATTAAAAATAATAAGCAAATATATATTTATTAAAATCGACAATAGTCGAAAGCTTGAACCATATTTCCTGTACTTTTCGTTCGAAATGAACTTCGGACAATTTCTAACGGAATTTTCTCATTATTTGAGAAGGAGTATTCATAACTTGGAAAAGTCGATCATTAAAATTAATCAGCACAAAACCTTTGTCGTTTTTAATAGTATTTTCCTTAAAGAACATTTGCTACCTAAATACACAGAATATATATATATATATATATATATATATATATTACTATTTACATTATTCGGACTAATGTCCTCATCTTTGTTGCCATATTTATTACAACGTTTCGGCCGTTGTACGCCCCGGCCTTCTTCAGGTGGTTGGAATGTCGAACTAAACCCTTTATTTTGGTCACTGGGATAGACTGTTCTAGTTCCAGGTGCCATGTTTAATGGATGTCAGTTATAAGTTATCTCCTGTTAATTCCCCTCTCCAAGTTCTTCACTGTCTTAACCGGATATTGAAGTCACTTTCTTTAGGTTCTGTCACTGGATCTAACTAACGCCGTTATCCACTGTGCCATGTGTCCTCCTCTGGTAGACGCCTTGTTAATGAGAATGGGTTTGTGTTAGCGATTGGTGGGGGCGTAAGATATCTTATCCCCGGAGGTAAGCGGTCTGGGGTTGAAGTTTATTTATGGCCAGAAACTTTGTTGTTTGTAGTTTAATATCAGTTCCTACTATGGGGAGATTCTTATACAGGCCCCGAATGTGTTTTTCTGGGATTCACGGTAAATAGTTTTTGTACTCTAGATGTCCAATATTATTAATAAGTGATGGGGGATTTAAAACCCGTTATGGTTAATATAAATTAATTGAGTTATAGATTTATAGATTGTGGGTAATACCCGAGCACCCAATGGAATAAATCATGCTGTCCAACAAACTTATATGCGTACATAACTTCATACATATATACCTATGTACATTTACATGCCCATGCATATATGCCAGTATACGTACACCTCCACATATATTCTTATGTAATTTGGAATTTTTTCCTATGTCTACATTTCGTTATATATATATATATCTCAAGAACAATGTTGGGGGGGGGGGGTAAATGGATGACAAAATGGAAAAAGTTTTCTTGTGGTGCGTTTCGTCCTTTAGGACTTCATCAGACTCTTGCAACATTTCATCATTCCTGGCAAAAGTTCTATCATCACATTGTACAATATCTAATAAGAAAAGTGATGGAAAAGAAAAGGAATCTAAATGAAATCTGCTAGACAATTTATTTTTTAAATAAATAAAAAATTTAAAATTCCCAGCATCCCTCGCTCGTGCGCATGTGTAGTCGCGCCAACATAACAAATTTAGTCCAATAAAGTCTTAAAGGATAAAACGTGTCACAAGAAAACTTTTTCCACTATATAATTTTTACATACGGACAAAAATAACTCACTGCAAAGATGCATTCTGGTTTCGATGTGGCTGCATCACGACTGGTGATTTTTTTTTTTTTTGGTTCACACCAGTCGAGATTCCTGCGCATCGAAACAAGAATGCATCTTTGTAGTGAGTAAGTTGTTTTTGTCTGTATGTAAAAATTATAATAAATAATTATTGCTCTACTCTTGGTATTGAGCCCTCTTTTGAATTAATGCTGTAAACGTTAGAATTTATATTATTTTCGTTCTCATATCATTCGGATACACACACAATATATATATATATATATATTATTATACATGTTTCATTAAATAAATATATGTGTTGTCTATTTATTTTATGTAAATTTATATCGTCTGATAAGCTTAATAACATTATCACTAAACGAAGAAAAAAAAAACACAATGATGTTATTAAGCTTATCAGACGAATTTACATAAAATAAATAGACAACACTTGTCTATATTATTTAATAAAACCTGTATGAATGAAAATATGCTGCCTAAATACACACTATATATATATATATATATATATATATATATATATATATATATATATATAGGTAATTTTTCAGTAAACTTTATTGCGTTTCCACGTGTCAGCTAAATAAAGAACATAGAATATATACAAAAATATGCCATTCAGTATATTTCTAAAGAATTAATTCTATTTTTCATACATTTTTTAGAGGAAATATACACTTAAAAAAAAAAAAAGCGGGACGTCTACTCCAATAAGGGTATCCACTAAAAAGTAACGTTTTAAATTGTACTAGTTTGAATATATAAATTATAATTTACTTAACATATTAAAGTTTAGTGAATTATTTTATTCTATTCGCAATTATAATTGTCTTGTCTCTTGGTATAGATAGGCAACTTAATTTTCTTTGGGTGTGATGTCTTCCGAAATTGACCCGGTTGATAAAAAATAAGTTTTTCGTTTATATCTTAAAGGAGCAAGAGTCAAGTTCTTGCAAGAAAGACGAAAAAAAAAGAAGTAAATATCAATAAATAAATATAAATATTAATAAAAAAAAACGGCAATAAAATAAGCTCAGAGGCGGGGTTTTTTTTAACGATTACGCTATTTGATAACATAAGACCCTCAACCTATTTATATTTAATATTACAGTTTGTGGAAATGGGAAGGGGACAGCGTCTGAATAAATATTAGCCTACTGGATGCTTTGAAATTTGCATATAACAGTAGGGAGATATTTTTCTGAGTCATTAGGAGGGCGGGGGGGAATGTCGGTCTTGCGTAACATCAAATGCGATAACAATAAATAACGGTTCTGATCCTCATTAGGGTGCAACATTTTGTGACTTTGTGTTAAGCTCGGTAAATATTCTAAGCCTGCCATGTGGGAGAACTAATCCTGTTTTCTCTATTACAGCGTTCGATTTCAGTTAACAAAGGAGTTATCAAAAGGATAGTTTTAAAATAAATAGAAGCAGACCCACCAGCACAAATCGTAACCCAGTCTTTTAAAAATTTCTCCACATATGGTATTATGGACTAAGACGTATTTAACTAAATTAAAATATCAGATTATAATGTAGTTTTTTTTTTTGGGGGTGTCCAGAAACAAAACTGACCAAGAGTTATTTAAGCATTAATGTAAATAGCTGATAATTAACCATCTGTTTAGAAAAAATATCTTTACACTATATACAGAAAACAATGTCTTAGTAGTAGCAATTGGTCCTCGATAAGCATCTTTCCATCAACCACCATTTTCCAAATTCCGCTCTATACGTTTTAAAATAGTATTTCTTTTTCAATAAAAAGAAAACCTTTCATGAGATGCGAAACTGAGAAATTCCAGTGACGTAATCGGCTTCTATTTATTTATTAAACGCTAAACAAGTCTGAAAATGGAATGGGATTCAAAACGTATCAAAACAGTGACGTATAGCGAGGACATTCAGCCTCCGCCCATCCAACCACTTTATTTATCAGTCTCTCCACGTCATGTTTTGCACAGGTAAGCAACCTGGAGAAACGCGATGTGTGGCAAGAACAGGGTTAGAGGCAGGAGGAGGTAAATAAGAGGAGGAGGAGAGACAACAAATTTGCCAGCATCGCAAAACATCGATGTCTGTCTGCCTGCCTGCCTGGATGCTGGCTTGCATCTTTTGCGTTTAAGTGCACCACAGACGCATGAGAGATGGATAATATGGAAGGAGGAGGTTTGAGTTGGCGCATGCGCAGACTGTTCCATTACATATAAGAGGTGATTTGGATCAGTTTTCTCAAAATATTTTCTCGGTAAGTAAAGATTTTAAAAGCACGTCCGGGTTCATTATGACATTTTTTCCCGGGGGGGGGGGGTATTTTATCCGCCAACCTGTTTATTTATTTATTTATTTTTTTTCACACTTCAAAATTACCTTTCGCATTGCATTTCACAATATTTTATTTCCGTAAGATAGGCGAAAACAGATTTTCCCATACTTCGCCCTGATATCATTTATTTACGCATACACACACTCTTCATGGCTGACCTACTTCCACACTTTCCACTGGTCAGTGTTCAAGCTCTGATAAAACAAATTTCAATGCTCATTTTCGAAGCAAGATTTGGAAGACATAGTTAATATAATTTTTCGAAGCAAGATTTGGAAGACATAGTTAATATAATTTTTCTCAGCATCATACTAAGGCAAAAAAGTTAATATTTGTAAATATTCAAATAAATATGCGTGTATGTATTCACCCATGTCAAAACCACCCACCCACAAGGGCGGAATTCGACATACGGTCAGTTATTTAGTGTGTGTGTGTGTGTGTGTGCGCGCGCGCCAGGGCCGGATTTAGGTGAGGACAGGCCCTAGGCTATTTCACTTGTGAGGTCCCTCCCCCAAATCGTCCATTCTCACGAGTAGAGGAAAATGGAAGAGTGTTAAACAATTTGAATAAAGCCGAGGATGATGACTGCTGCTTAAAATCACCGAAGGGTTATTTCGAGTCTACAAGGCCTATGACAGTGTCAAAAATATTATACACCTTGGCTGGAGGCACCCTGAGATTGTGAGCTTCAGCCTGCTAAGCCTATAGGTAAATCTGGCACTGGGTACAACAGCTTAAGAGAGAATTATTCTGAAATAGAATGTAAGGAAAATTACTGAAGGGTTGTTTAGAGTCGACAATGCGTTATGTAAGCCTGTATAAAAAGGACTATGACAGTGTCAAAAATATTATACACCTTGCCTGGAGGCTCCCCGAGTTCCACCTGCTAAGCCTATAGGTAAATTCTGTGAAACGCGTTTGGAAGGATTTCATTGAAGTAATGCTTATATATATATATATATATATATATATATAGAGAGAGAGAGAGAGAGAGAGAGAGGGGGGAGATATTAGTGAATATACATAATATCCCATGTCGATAGCACGACTCACAGTTTCATGCAAACATGCAATATTTAAGTGCATTAATTAATTATATCATAGGCAACAATAATAAAAATAGAAAGCCTTAACACACAATTTTAAATCAACACCACGAGAACGGGAATTGCATAACGCTTTAACAGTCAGTATTTTGCACCTGAAGATTGCATGTTTGCATTAAACTCCGAGCCGTGCCATCGACGTGGGATATTATGTTGATTCACTTGTATATACTTAATAGCTCTGTTATATAACATTGAACACTGTTTTTGTAACAGCTGAGAAAGAAATATATATGTACGTACAGGTATATGTGCGTATACTTATCTTTTACCATTTTATTTATTTATATATATATCTTAAGATGTGCTATATTTATGGGATAAAGTGCTCAATATCAGAGAGAGCGTGTGTAAATATAAAAGTAAAAGTGTTTCATGCTAGGCGCAATCGTCAAGCCACGAGTGCTCGTGGCCTGACGATTGCATCTAGCATGAAACAGACTTCTATGTTCACGTGTGTGTGTGTGTGTGTGTGTGTGTGTGTGTGTGTGTGTGTATATATATATATATATACATAAAATCTCGAAAAAAAAAAAAAAAAAAAAAGAACGTAAATATTCATTATTGGTTATAGTTTATTTCCTAAGTCTCTTAGTAAATTTTTTTTTTTTTTTTTTACTAAGAGACTTTGGTCTGAAGAGTGAATATTTCGATATTCGCGAAATAAATTATAACCAAAAATGAATATTTAAGGCTTGAGTATTATTATTATGCTCTGTAGTCTACATTGATATCCTACTTGGAATTATCCCTACCAGTCACAAACTGGTTATATATATATATATATATATATATATATATATATATATATATATGTGTGTGTGTGTGTGTGTGTGTCACCGATATACTAAAATACAGAGAAAGCAGTTTGTTATAGTGTTGTTCGGTTCCAAGCATTTTATTTGTAATGTATTTATATCTTTTTTCATATAATTTCAAAGCTAATTATTTCGTATTAATTATTTTATACCGTCTAATTATTTTTAAAAAGTCAATTGTTCAGTGTTTGTTATTCTTTGCTTTGCGTTATCAGCCGCTAAAATATTATCTAAAGGTTCTCACAATATGTTGGAAGCACCGTTATATACTCGAATATAGGGTGAGTTTTATGATCAGGGTTTTTTTCCCACGCCCAAAATAGGGAGTCGCAATACAGATCCGTGTAAAAAAAAAAATCCAGGATTTTTCAAGGATTTTTCCGGGACTGAAATTGGATCGCGTGCGCGCACACACACCAAGTGAATGGTCATCAATTTCAAAAACACAAACTTTGTGATTAATCTTTTAATAGTTTAACAGATGAGATGTTCAAAGAAAAGCTACAGTTGGTTCCAATAATTCATGTCATATGGATCAGTTGGAAGCAGTGAAGAAATCAAAGTGTTGATAGGCTAAAACCTAACTAAAAGCAGACCTAGTTATGTTACACATTTTGTGTAGCATTATACAGTTCGGTGTTCTCCTACTCTTGAAAATCATGAATTACACACTTTAATTCTTACTGCTACACATTTCAGCTAATCTAGACAACTCCTGGTCTGTGAATGTCATAACAATTCTTGACTGCTGCACACTTCTTGTGAAGTGTTTTAATCGATGGAACTACAAACAGAAATTTTCAAAAAATCTTTACACATTTTAGCTAGCCCAACTAATGATTTTTGTTGCGTATGCTACAGAAAACAATGATGTCAACATTTTTTTCAGTTCATCTACTTTAGCGTTCAGCTCCTCTTCCAATGTTGATATCTCAATGGATTTGTCCTTTGCAGATCTTTGTATGGCATTGGACTTTGCGATAAGTGTGAAGTTCTAAGTCTGACTTGAGAAAATTTTGTGTGCACCTTCAAGCTTGTGTCTTCAGTTCTTCAATTTTCATAGGCATGGATTTCCGTTTTTGTCCAGCTGCTTCTTCTGGTCTTTTCTTCTTATCAGACTCAAGGTATTGGCTGTATGTTGTTCTGGCATTGGAAGCACTGCAGAGAAAAGCCTTGGTCATGGAAACATTCCCATCACCACCAACTGTGGCCAAAAAGACCATGATAATGCACTGTGCGACTAGAGTCTGCTGTTTCATATTGTCTGTGGAAATTTCCCGACTGACTAAGAAACCTCTCCACTGAGGCCTGTACAAGAGAGAGTACCAGCAATTTGCAAACAACTTTCCAGTTTTAATATTCTTTGTTGCTAGACAAAGTAGAATAGAACAAAGTGTCCAGACGGTTTTCTTGCTTTCTGAAATTCTTGAAAGCAATATTGCCAGAAATCTCATTCATGAAATCTTTGAAATCTAGTAATGTCATCACAATCAGACTTGCTGACTTGTTTTCTATCATCATGGGGGAAAGACAGCATTTTAGACTGTCTTCTGTGGCAATTGTTTGTTTTTTTACAAATGGATCCAGGGTTCTGCCAATCAGGTGACCTTACAAGAAGGTATCTTTGCTAGAAGTTTATCAATGATGGTGATGAACATTGACTTTGTTGCAATTCTTCAATCAAACAGATCTTTTGTTGACGCATTTCCTTTTTTGGTATAAATTTTGTATGGCCCTTTCGACCGGAAATACACACTCGAGCTTTGCAGCATTTTTATGCAATGCTTGAGTTTGACAAAATTCTTACAAATTCATTCAGTTTAAAAAATGCAATTTTTTTTTTTCTTTACATTATGCTCTTTCTTTACAAATCTTAAGTTTCAAGATCATGCTAAAAAGATCATCTACAAGGAAAGGAAGCAGTGATTTATCGCACTGATATTTCATCAGAAACAGTTTATGGTCTTTCGAAGATACAAACATCTGCATTTTCATTGGAGATAAAAATGTTATTCACGTTTGACAGCACTAGAGACGGACTTGATCTAGGGACATTTTTCTGTTAAGTATTAAGTTTAAAACTTTGCTGACATCTGGCCAAATGTCTAGGGGTTCTTCACATGTTTGTACATTTTCTAGTCATCTATGACAGAAATACAAAAAGGACAGGGGTAGCCAGATTAAACTTTTCAATAAAAGCGAAATAAGTTTTAATATATTTCACCAGTTTTTCACTTACAACAAAAGCTAGAGATACAGGTCATTATTAGCCTGCAAACTTTAAAAATAACTTTTTTTTTTCTTCAAAGCCGCATTTTCTATCCTATCAAAGGCACATTTTCTGTCATCCTTCCCGGCTATATTTTCTTTGAGTCAAATTTGATTCTCAAACTTGTTACTTTTGGCAACAATTTAGACAAACGCAGTTTTTACAGATACGCATTGACACGGTACACGTAAAGTAGGTACCTCCAATAATTCGGAAAAAAAAATGAAATATGAGCTCTGGTAAAAAATGATAACAGCAAACATTGCAATATGAACACTCGTAAGAAACGGTGGCTGAAGACATTAGGTTTATAATACCCAGAAATTCATACACAGATATCCCCAAGGACATATGGCACAGTGGATAAAGGCGTTAGTTAGATCCAGTGACAGGACCCAAAGAGTGTGAGTTCAATAACTGGTTAAGGCGGTGGAGAACTTTGAGAGGGGAATTAAAGGCGATACCTGACATCCATTAGACATGGTACGTGGAACTAGAACAGTCTACCCCAGCGAGCGAAATAAAGGGTTCAGTTCGACATTCCAACCACCTTACAACGGCCGGAACATTGTGATAAACATGGCGACAAAGATGAGGACAATAGTCCGAATAATGTAAATAGTATATATATATATATATATATATATATATATATATATACGAAATTAATTTACAATTTAATTTTTTTTTTTTCCAAATATTTTTAAATTATGTATTTTCGGTTACTATACACAGGAGTGGTTAAAATTCATGCCCCCAAAAGAAAGGTCGCACTATACATTAAATGGTCTTATACAGAAGTATATATGGTAGCTCTCTGATGAAATAGATTCTCTAAAAATTAAATGTCAGTATTTTTTTTTTCTTCACATGAAAGCTGAAAAGGAACGACCGATCTAAATAGGTTTTCACATATTTTGCGGTTATTAAACTCGCATTAAAAAGATATCTGATACGTCAAAGAAATCTCCCTTGAGACTCCCGTAACTTCATTTGTGAAAAGGACAGAATAAGATTTTAAATTCAAGTTCACTCTTTTGAATCTAATACTCGCCATTAAAAACATCTTAAAGATTATTTTAAATATTTAAAAAAAATAAAACAAAAATAAAATGAAGAAATTCTATATCAGCTTTCAAAGAAATAAACTGCTGTTGACAGACTTTAACACATTCAAACAAGAAGCCGACATGGAACAAAATTTGGTAAGTCTCAAGGACCCGTATTTAACTAACTCCACACGAGAGGAGAATGCGACACATGGTCAGGTTACTGTGTCACTCCTCACGCTCTTGCGTATGCTTGCGAGAGAAAAAAAAGACAAAAGCCTACATAATTAAATTTCCCGTAACTCGTATCAGGAAGGTGTTGGAATGCTCCATTTTGGTGCAATGGGGAGGTGGTCTCCTGTGGGTCGGACATCCCAGGTTAGTACAGAGTTTGCCTCCACCAGAGAGAGAGAGAGGAGAGAGAGGAAAAGAGAGAGAGGAGAGAGAGGAAAAGAGAGAGAGGAGAGAGAGGAAAAGAGAGAGAGAGAGAGAGGAAAAGAGAGAGAGAGAAGAAAAGAGAGAGAGAGAGAGAGAGAGAGGAAAAGATAGAGAGAGGAAAAAGGAAAAGAAAAAGAAAAAATGAGTAAAAAACAGAAAAAAGAGAAGAAAAAACAGAAAAAAAGAGAAGAAAAAACAGAAAAAAGAGAGAAGAAAAAGCAGAAAAAAAGAGAAGAAAAAACAGAAAAAAAAGAGAAGAAAAAACAGAAAAAAAAGAGAAGAAAAAACAGAAAAAAAAGAGAAGAAAAAACAGAAAAAAAAGAGAAGAAAAAACAGAAAAAAGAGAAGAAAAAACAGAAAAAAAAGAAGAAAAAACAGGGAAAAAAAAGAAGAAAAAACAGGAAAAAAAAAGAAGAAAAAACAGGAAAAAAAGCAGAAAAAGGGGGAAAAAACAGAAAAAAAAGAAAAAAAAAGAAAAAAAAGAAAAAAGAAAAAAAAGAAAAAAAATAAGAAAAAAAGAAACAGAAACATCACTGTGCCAATTCCTCTCCTACATACAAGAGACAACAGGGCGGGCGGTATGAATACAGGTACTACACTTGAATCCCAAGACGAGAACCTGGGTGCCACTATTTACTTTAATAGGGTGTAATATACGAGCTTGCTTTTGTTTTTTGATAAAATCATAATATGACCTCTTATTAAATTTCCAGTAATTTCCGATTTTTGTTTCGACCTCCGCTCCACCATATAATGTAAATCTTGTCACATTAAGTGTGCTACAAGTATCATGCAACCCAATGCTACCTGCCGCACGGTCGGGTCATCGTCGACTAAACTGGTTCCCCCACCAGGCTTTTATTGCGAGGTATGTGGCTTCACAACCAGCAGCATTAAAAACAACTTGCCAACGGGCGAATGAACAGTCTTGTAATGTCTACAACAAAGGAGTGGACTGACGACAAAAAATAGGAAGTTGTGGAGAGCCATAGTCACCCACGTCCTTAACGGACACGGCATATATATGAAATAAGAAGGATTTACAAAGCAGAGTACTTTCTTGCATGCAGCGATAGTGTTAATTGCAAAGATACAGATCTTGCCGAATAGGAAATCAATGCAGTTGCAAAATTAAGAACAAAAAAACTGACGTCATATTTTGAATTCCAGTATATTGTCTAGTTTACTGTGGTGTAAACTAGTCAATATACAGGAAATCCCTCGGTATCTATGCTTCTGAGATGAGGTATTATGTACACTATTTACATTATTCGGACTATTGTCCGCATCTTTGTTGGCATATTTATCCACAGTACCACGTGTTCAATACCTAGATAAGACAGTGGAAAACTTGGATAGGTGAATTAACAGGAGATAACTGATAACTGACATCCATTAGACATGGCACGTGGAACTAGAACAGTCTACTGCAGCGAGCGAAATAAAGGGTTTAGTTCGACATTCCAACCACCTGAAGAAGGCCGGAGCGTACAACGGCCGAAACGTTGAGATAAATATGGCGACAAAGATGAGGACAATAGTCCGAATAATGTAAATAGGAATCCCTCGATTAGTGCGGCGGAGAAGAAGAGGATTCATACCTTCCCCAAGGGTATTCGCACGTAAGTGAATGTTATTGATTCGACTGGAATTCGAACTCGGACGTGAGCGTAAGAAAAGTGAGCCTTCAAGTTGACGAGGATTGACTGTAGAGAGGAATGGGCTCCGCCAGGTCTACTTACCCAATACGCATGAATGTATACCACCCTTTCACTGTCGAAATTACTAAATGTAGCCGTCTCTTCTACTCCAATAGCTTCATGTCTCGCACCTCTCGCCTGCGGAACTCCCTTCCCTATTCCAGTTTCCCTGAGAGCTATAATCTCCAACTATTCAAATGTAATGTCAATCGACATCTCCAGTTGCCTTGATCTATTCACTATCCTTCTCCTCATCCTTTCCTCTATCACTCCTATCTGATCTTGCTCCAATTCTTCTGTAACCCCTTGCGTCCTAGTGGCTTCCCGCCTTGCTTGGGGTGAAAAGCTTAAAAAAAAATTAAAATTCTTTCGTCTTAAAGAAAATTAGAAACTAGTAGGAAATAGAAAAATTGTGACAAGCACAAAAAAAATATACACACAGAGAAATGCACATATCTACCATGTTGGCAGTGCATACATAAATACACACATGAGCATATATCAAATGCAGCAGCCATTGATGGACAATGACTTTAGCAACTTCCTTACATGATGACCTTGACTATGCTAATCTTTTTCTATATCTTACCAGCAAACCCCATGATCTCAAAATGTATGTGGTTTCTCCTACTGCCTACCTCCATTTGTCATTTCATTGTGGGGGGGGGAACGAGATATAGAGTGATGGAGAGAGAACGAATCATAGATATCTGTCAGCCTCTTCATATATATTTTACATTCTCTCAGATATATAACAGGTAGACATATACGGGGACACTGGGAGCACGACGAGACGCCACGGGACACTGGGAGCACGACGAGACGCCACGGGACACTGGGAGCACGACGAGACACTGGGAGCACGACGGGACACTGGGAGCACGACGGGACACTGGGAGCACGACGGGACGCCACGGGACACTGGGAGCACGACGAGACACAGGGGCACGACGAGACGCCACGGGACACTGGGAGCACGACGAGACACAGGGGCACGACGAGACGCCACGGGACACTGGGAGCACGACGAGACACAGGGGCACGACGAGACGCCACGGGACACTGGGAGCACGACGGGACACAGGCCGACGAGACGCCACGGACACTGGGAGCACGACGGACACAGGGACACGACGGGACACCACGGGACACTGGGGCACGACGAGACGCCACGGGACACTGGGAGCACGACGAGACGCCACGGGACACTGGGAGCACGACGAGACACAGGGGCACGACGAGACGCCACGGGACACTGGGGGCACGACGAGACACAGGGGCACGACGAGACGCCACAACGCACGGAAAAACAATGTGTTATGAAGATAATTAGCCTATTTGGGTTACTTTTTTTTTCTAGTCGTTAAACTAAAAACAAATATTGTGGACTGGTTGAAAACATCCAAAACTATCATAAGTCCTTTTCATGTTAATTCACGTGATCTCACATTTGATTACAGGAGTTAAATTGCACCTCCTCTAAAATTCGTCAACTGTGCTATACCAAATATTTTTTCTATCCCACCCTAATCTTTTAGCCATAGCTTGCAATAGACGTTCTGCCTAAATAAATGAGAAAAGCATGAAGTAAAATTCCAGTGGAGAGTTTATTTCGGGATGCTCTGATCGCGGCCTTTACAAGCGGACTGGGAACTCTGAAATATTCCAGAGAGAGAAACAAATTGAACAAAGCTAATGCAATCCGTTTCAATACGTCTGTCTGTAAAAATTCAGCGAAAAGATCGCAAAGCGTTGTTGTTGTTACACCCACAAAGATGCCATTTATAGATCAGAAAAATATGTAATCATTAGAGATTGCAGGGGGGATGAAGAAAAGGAGTAGGAATAGGAGTGAGAAAGATGGAGCCAGAGAGGAGAGGTGAGCCAAAGAGCAAGAGAAAGCGTAAGAGAGTGAAGAGAGAAAAAAAACAAGTTGAGAGAGTGAGAAAGCAAAAAAATATCGAACGTGATATGTGTATGTATATATATATATATATATGTATTATATGCTTTTCTTTTTCAGAGCAACCTAGTTTCATTGAAAGACTTTATTTTCCCCCTCCCCTTCTTTACCTCATTCTTCTCCTCTTTACCATTTCTGCTGAGCTGTCTTTCGGGTCAACGTGACCTCTCTGCTTCTTCCCACACTCCCAGTTTCTTGTCTTCTTCGACTTTTAGCTTTCAAGAAAGAAAAAAAAAAAAAAATATGCACGCACGTGGCCAATAGCTATCATCAGCATGACGAAACACTTACCTAATGACTATCGAAGGTAGGAGTGAGGGAGGGAACGATTGAAAACGAAAGTGAAAGTAAAAGTAGACTCAAACGAGAAACTGAAAGGAGAAAAGAGGAAGACAAGGAAAAATTGAGAGTGAAAGATGTTCTAATAACATCACGTTTTCACTTTTCGTAAATCTTTTTGTCATCGCAAATGATATCAATACGATAAATTTCATTGTCAATACTTCATAAACAATCAAATCAAACAATAGCAGACAGACCAACGAATCTTGCTTCATTTTCATTTTCCCAATAAGTCGATATTACGATAAGAAACAATAAAGAAAAACAAATCAACAAACGTATCGTGATAAGAACAATAGCTAGAAAATTAATCACGGAAAAAAAATTCAACTTGCTTCTTGATTTTAAATCTCTCTCAATTCAAAATAACGTAACTAAAAGAAACGAGCAAATGTCTTTAAAAACGCCGAATATTCATTTTTATCTTTGAAATGTTAAGCTTATAAGCACGCCGTAGTGAAAATGGAAGCCAGTAAAGATGTATTAGCAAAAGACAGGATTAAATAAAAAACAAATTTGCAGTAATCAAGAGATCGTAAAAATGAAATTGATGACCTAGCAAAAACCAGCTGTGTATGTGAGAGAGAGAAAGAAGGAGGGAGAGAGAGGAGGAGAAGGAGAGAGAGAAAAGAGAGAGGAGGAGAGAGAGAGGAGAGAGAGAGAAGAAGAGAGAGAGAGAGAGAGAAGGAGAGAGAGAGAGAGAGAGAGAGAGAGAGAGAGAGAGAGAAGGAGAGAGAGAGAGAAGGAGAGAGAGAGAGAAGGAGAGAGAGAGAGGAGAGAGAGAGAGAAGGAGAGAGAGAGAGAGAGAGAGAGAGAGAAGGAGAGAGAGAGAGAGAAAGAAGGAGAGAGAGAGAGAAAGAAGGAGAGAGAGAGAGAAAGAAGGAGAAAGAGAGAGAGAGAGAAAGAAGGAGAGAGAGAGAGAAAGAAGGAGAGAGAGAGAAAGAAGGAGAGAGAGAGAAAGAAGGAGAGAGAGAGAAAGAAGGAGAGAGAGTGTTCAAAACTGGAAAATATTCAGGTGGAGGTGTGGTTGCACAACTAATAACGCGGTTAAATGAGCTATGCGATGCGAGTTCAAATTCACTGAACCCATCTCTCCTTTCCAACTAAGTTTTTTTTTTTTTTTATATAACGCCTTGGTTGGCAACCACTCCAGGAAAAGTATAACTCCGAACTTTAAACCGTAAAGTAGGAAACGGGAAACCACTACATTATCTTGGCCAAGAATTCACTGAAATCGTCACATTTATAAAAAAAATAAAAATAAAAAATAAAAAAATAAAAATGATCAGATAGTCATGATCATCCAGAATAAAAAAAAATCGACTAAAAGAATATGGTTAGATTTTAATGAGTCTCCTTAGACTAATCGCTTAGGCTCCTATTTCACTGATACAAGGGGGGGCCTCCGAGTAAAAGGGATACAAGTTGAAATCTCTCCAATGCTTGGTTATTTGCAAACCACGCTGTTGACGAATGGCGGTCTGAGGGTTGCGATAAAAAAAAAAAAAAAAAACGAAAGAAAGGAGACGATATCTAATAATAGAAAAACCAATTTACTCTCATCTTCTTGTAAGACTAACAACCTAACCAATATCCCATAATAATTGCTATTCAAGACAAGAGCCATGTCGGTATGTGCTCTGTGAAGGCACTGGGACACATTTTTGTTTTTGTTTTTTACAAACTCAGTGAGGATGGAGTTTACTTGCAAGATACTTAGCGTAAATATTTGTTACAAACAACCTAACATTTTGAGTACAGGGAAAAGAATAACCTTGTTCACAACAGCTTTCGAGATGAGCAGATTATGTTATGTTTTTCTTCTGACTCAACACAGCTTCATTTCTCGCCTGTTTGGTAATAAACGGGTGTGCGATGGGTGTAATGGAACGCGGCTCGGAATAAGAAATGGAGAGCTGAGTTCGAATTCCGGTGGGATTCGGTTTAGTCACTTAGGCGCAAATAGTCTTGGAAAACGTATGACTCAATCTCCTCTCCCAGCTATGGGTTAAATAGTAGAACTTGTATTTGAAAAAATATTGTTATTGTGAATGAAATATTCACTAACGAAAAAGAAAGAATCATTCTTATAATCCAAAATATGTTTTATATTCCGTGCTAACAGGAATATGGAATGGACAAACAGGGTGAATAAATATTAACCTGTTTATTGTAGAAAACAATTAAACAACCAAGGATGTTGAATTGTTTTCTACAATAAACATGTTATGCCTCCGGTTGTCGCAAGTCATTACAGTTGTGTGCGTGCTGCTATCGGAAGGCCGTTAGTTCTCGCAGATCCCAGCGCGACGCTATTTAGTA
>CAHIKZ030003453.1:1655000-1685000 GCA_903632075.3 Acanthosepion pharaonis | reverse complement strand
CGTTTTGGGCCCTTTATGCACAAAAATAAATTTTATTAAATAGTTTTTCTAGTTTTGTTTCTTACAAATAGCACAAGAGTCAACAATAAAATTTGCTTTCATACAAGGTTTTCGTTCAACGTCGATTCCGTGCAGAAAATTTAAGGCTCTACATAAAATGTTTTCATGATCTAATAAAAACTTCGTTCGTTTGTTGTTTCATTCGTCTTATTTTATTTATTTATTTATTTTTTTGAAGCGGGGGGATCCATATCTGAGTAATTACCCAGAGTTTGAGAATCTCTCTGTAAAACGATCAAAGAATATAGGCAGATAAAATTTAGCAAGCAAAGAGCTACACAGTTGGTAAGACGAGATCGGTTGTATATGACACAGGGTAGAAAAAATAAAGACGCATGATGATGATCTCCGGACCACTGACTGGTTTGTTAGAAACGAAAGTGGCAGGTTTTTGGGGTTTTTTTCTGCTAAAACGGACACCTTTCCTTCAGTATATATATATATATATATATATATATATATATATATATATAAAAGAAAAAATGAAACAAAGATGAAATGAAAATTCACACTACCCGTCAAAAGTGTGAATTTTCATTTTTTGAAGTGTTTTCTGGCGATCCAGCGTCCCTTAAAAGGGTTCTGTTGAAATAAATTATTATAATGAAACCTTAAAGTTGTCTGTTTTTCTTTAAATTATGAGCTCTGGATTTACATAGAGCTCTCAGGATTTCATCCTCCTTGGGACTATCCATTCGGATAACGAAGTTTTTCATAACTTTATATATATATATATATATATATATATATATATATATATATATACACACATACAGGGTGTCCATAAAGATTGTGTGCACTTTAAAAAAAATTATAACTTTATTTGTATTTGCGATAGAAATATTCTGTAAAAAATGTTATAAAGTTTAATGTACCTAGTTTTAAGTATAGTTAAAATAACTAATGTGATTTCAGGAATTACTGTAAATCAGTTGGCAAATGTTTTCCGTGAACTGCAAAATCGTGTTACCCTTTGTATTGCTAATGATGGAGGACATGTGGAAACTTAATTAAAATTTCTATAAAACCTTAAAAAATATAGATTTACTTCTTTCTAATCCTTTTTACAAATTATTTCTATCGTAAATACAAATAAAGTTATAATTTTTTTTAAGTGCACACGAACTTTATGAACAGCCTGTGTGTGTGTGTGTATATATATATATATATATATATATCTCCATCCATTCATCCAGGTAAGATGAGAACGAAGAGAGTACAATTCCAACGTTTGTAACATTTAATTTAAAAGAAGGCTCAATACAAAGTAGAGCAATATTATTTATTTTAGGATATTACATCGAAAAACATGACAAAATCGCTACACAATTGCAGTCGTGTTTCGATGCATATCAAAGCATCTCATCAGACTCAGTAGTTCACTACCGACTGTTCGGTTGAACTCTCTTACTACGGACGGGAGGAACCCGAAGAAGGCGACGCCTAAGGGCTGAGTCTCCTTCGGGGAGGTAAAACCGGCCCTGAACCCGTTTATACGGGTTCAATGGGCATATTTTTTTTATTGAGCCCACGGGCTCGGAATGCCCACGTTAAAAAGGCCTTGTGTGCCATGACACCCCCATTAGTGGGGGTGACTGAATATCATCAGACGATTGTAAATTACTGGCGAGTGAACGATTTATTCATACTTCTGAATAAATCGTTCACTCGCCAGTAATTTACCATTTTGACATGTTTTTCGGTGTAATACCTTAAAATAAATTTTGTGTGTGTGTGTATATATATATATATATATATATATATATATATATATATATATATATATATATATATGGAGGAGAAGATTCGGAACCAAAAGATAAGCAATATATAGAATTTAATTTGTTCGGTTACTGCGTTCTGGATTCTCAAGAATTCTTCGTCTGCGTCTCTGAAATTGGATGAAAATCTGGCAAAACTTGAAAACATCAATCAAATATACGGCTTCGAAAGGTCCGTGATAGAACAGAGATCAATCTAGGTTCTGACGTAGTCAACTTCGAACGACAATGCATCGAGGAATATTATTAAGGACAGTATTCACACTGCCATTATGCCGACACTAGAGTTAACAGGAGAAAAAGAATTCGGCACAAACATATCACGTCTTGCCAACCGATTTGAATGCAATTGGAACGAAGATAAAGTTGCTAAATAGTTTAGATTAAATCGTGCTTTACAGAAATGGTTTTTAGTATTCCAGCTCCGTACTTCCAAAGCAACGTTTATTCCTAGCCAACCAACGAATCACCTTTAAACAGAGGGCTGGACTTTCGCTGTATTGAACGGTAAGAAATTGTTTTAAAATGAAAAGATAAAAAAAATGAAACGTTACGTTCTTGTGCTGAGAAAACAACATGACCGTCAAAGGAAGAACTACAACTCACCTGCAAAGAAAGAAAAAAAAAGCAGATTAGTAAAAGATGATTATTACAAAGGACGATACAGAAAGGTTCTCGAACAGACCAACTTCCCAAATGTGACAAAGCATCGCAGATGATTCTTGTTAGTCCGAGAACTTTTCAGCATCACTATCGTATAAGATAAGTACACGTTTTATTTAGACAGACTCTGACCTTTGACAAATTTGAAGGATGTAAATTTTCATTATTGAGATAGCCTAGAAAGCATTCCAAAAGTTAAGCAGATTACTAAGAAATGGAAAAAAATCTCGCTAGAAACCAAGAAAAGAATACTGAACTGCTACGTAATATCTGTCCTGTATAACAGTGAGTGCTGGACGATCTCCTAAAAAATGAAGAGGAAACTTGAAACAACAGAAATGTGGCTCTACAGAAGGATACTGAGGATACCATGGACCGAACATGTGAGCAACGACAAAGTTTTGTATGAAATAGAAACTAATTCTTAACATCAGGAAGAGAGAGTTGAGGCATCTGGAGCACATGAGGAAGGAGAGCTTAGAAAATCTGATACTCACGAGTCAGAGAGAGGGCAAGTGAAACAGAGGCAAGCAACGCGTAACATACTTGGTGAGCTTGATTGATTCATTTATTTTCTACGGTTTATCAACCCTTTGTATGTTATTTAAAACAAGAATATATTTTTGGATTGTAAGAATTTGTTGATACAAGGCTCAATAATTAACACACAGCTGAGAGGAGAGGTGGATTCGCCAAGGGAATTTGAGTGTAAATGAATATATAACAAACTCAAATGGAATTGGAACTCAGCCCTCCGATTAACAATTCCGAGTCATTATCCATTACACCACCCGCACATCCTAGCTTACAGCACTTGGCATTTCCAAGCAGTCACCCAGGCTCGGCGTTGCTTAACTTTGGTCACGGGAACCGGTATAACGTGATGTGGCTGTACGCCATTTATAAAATGAAGCATAATTAAAAATTATTATTAGTCTGATGAACACTTACTATCTACTTGTGTATAAGGCGACTTCACTTATAGTGCTACTATGTTTTTTTGCAGGAATTTTAACCTAATTTTGAAAAAAAAATATATACCTGTGTCTAGTGACACCGGTCACAGAAAATGCATGAATTTTAAATTCTCCAAAAAATAAATAAAATAAAAATTGTGTGTGTATAGTGCGCCCCCCCCCCGCCATTTCTTGCGTAAAAAGGGAGGGGGCATAAAAACTCTTGTTATACAAGGCACTTTCTTTTTCTGATTTTGCAACTTTTCTCTGGATGATAATCTACGGTAGTGAATAGACAGCCGGATCAGATGGTAGTCAGTGGTTCACAACCTTTTTTTGACCAATGGACCCCTTTCACCATTGTCCGACTCAAAAGGTGCACTCCAAATAATATACATATACAGTGTAACCCGGATATAAGAGAAACCCGAATATAAGAGAGACTTTCTCTGGTCCCAAATTAGAGCCTGTGTTAATGTATATAAAATAGACCAAACCCGGATATAAGAGACTTCTTCTCCGCTCCCGACAACTCTTACATCCGGGTTACACTGTATAATTGAAAATCTTCATTCTTTTCCATATTAGTACATATACATTTCCATAGATTATTTTTACAGAGGAGTTTTACAATTTTAATAGTGACGGATTTGTTAAACTTGAATACATGTTCAGTAATGTTTTAATACGTGACTAATTACTAAATAAACTTAAACTTCTATAAACAAAAAGGTTCAATAGAATGCTAGAGTATTCGAATTCAATTAGCCCAAAATTCTGAAAATAATTAAAAAAAAAAAAAAATAATAATAAGTAAAAGGGTTCCCTAGCCCCTCGCTTAAAACAAGGGAATTTTCCCCTGGTTGAAAACACCTGCACTAGTCATTAGTGACGCTTATTTAATTGCCGATCTCAATTCTTTCCTGTTTTACTGATCATTATTCACTTTTGGCGCCATATGCCTAGCACCAAATATCAGTTTTCAATATATATCTCTTTGTATTTAATAAAAAAAAAATCATGATCTATAGACATATACTCCTTTTTCTTCTGGGTGGGGGTTCTGAATCCATTTCACCTTAAGTTAGAATGCCATTCACCTATTTCAAGATTGTCCGACTCAAAAGGTAAATTCCAAACAACACGCAGATGGTATTGAAAATCTTCATTCTTTTCCATATGCGCTCTTTTTTACCCATGAATCAGAATATCACCCCTCACCCTACGCTTTCCAAGATTCCAAGACTCAAAAGATGCATTCCAAGTAATATGCATATAAATGAAAAATCTTCATTCTTTTCCATATTAAAACAGATACATTTACATGTATTGTCATAGGTTTTACAAATTTAATAGCTATAGAAATTTGAGTTTTAAATACTTTTACTCAAAAGTTATCAGAAAGATTCCTGATAAGAGGCAACCCATCATTGCAAATAATGGTGAATATATAATTGAATAAAATAAAATTGTACTTCAATTTCAGCTTTGCGGCTGATGAGACGCTCCCTAAACTTTCCATGGGGCCATACTATGGCAACATGAGCAGTGTGGGGGGAGGAGCACCCTCCTGCTGGAACCACTGTTCCGCCCCTCATCAAGGTAACTCATGTTACTCAAGCTCTCCCCCAACTGATAGGCCGTTGCTGTGTTTCAATCATTGTGAAACACCCTATATTTTTCTTAATAAAGTTAATAAACAAAATGATAATTGTTTAGGAATCAACCCAATCTGATTACTCAGTTATAACAATTGAGTAATAACTGAGTAATCAAATTTGGTTGTTTTAGCTCAGTGGTTCTCAGCATTTTTTTACCTAATGCACCCTTTTCACCATAAGTCAGAATGTCATTTCCCCGACCCTTACCAAGATTATCCAACTCAAAAGGTACATTCCAAATAACACACACGTGATATTGGTTTGGTTTGTTGTACGGCATAACAACCTCAATGGGTCATTTAATGCTGACAACTTTTTTTTCCTGGTAATACTTTCGTTTTGTCAAAAATCTATTTCTGTTAATATTTTTTTTTCCTCAAAAATCTATTTCTCTTAATATTTTTTTTTTCCCTCAAAAATCTATTTCTCTTAATATTTTTTTTTCCCTCAAAAATCTATTTCTCTTAATATTTTTTTTCCTCAAAAATCTATTTCTCTTAATATTTTTTTTTTCTTAAAAAATCTATTTCTCTTAATATTTTTTTTTCCTAAAAAATCTATTTCTCTTAATATTTTTTTTTCCTAAAAAATCTATTTCTGTTAATATTTTTTTTCCTAAAAAATCTATTTCTGTTAATATTTTTTTCTTCCTCAAAAATCTATTTCTGTTAATATTTTTTTCTTCCTCAAAAATCTATTTCTGTTAATACTTTTTTCTTCCTCAAAAATCTATTTCTGTTAATATTTTTTCGCCAAAAAATTTATACCTGGTAATATCATTTTTTAAAAACGTATAGCCGGCAACACTATTCTTTCAAAAAAAAAACAAAAAAAAAACAAAAAATGAAAAGAACGTATAGCTGGTAATATTTATTCAAAAACGTACAGCTGGCAACATTATTTTTTCAAAAACGTATTATCAGAGGCCTTACTGTTGGACGTAGTTTATCGTCATACCCAGGATGCGGATGTAGTTTATCGTCATACACAGGACGCGAATGTAGTCTGGGTGTTAACTATATGCCCATAACTGGGACCCTAACATGTGCTACCACCCCGGGTCAGGGTGGACCTGGGAACACCAGCAATTAAGAGGTGGTTCCACGCTCCTCAAAACCTCTTGATCAGAGGCCTTGCTGCTGGATGTAGTTTATCATCTTACCCAGGACGGCATACGGTATTGGAAATCTTCATTCTTTTCTATATTATTAATATACATGGCTTATTATCACAGAGGAGCTTTATAAATTTAATAGCAATAAAAAATATAGACGAATTTTTAAACTTGAATATATGTACAGTAATTTGTTTAAATTTATAACTAATTAAATAGCCTGAAGCATACTTCAATAAACAAAAAGTTCAAAAGAATTCCAGGGCATTGAAATTCAATTAACCCAAAGGTTAAAAGTATTTAAATCGATATTATTATGATGAATTACACCTTGTTTGAGACCCCCACCTCTCTGCGGCAGATAATGCTTCATATAATAATTAAATAAATAAAAACTAAGAAAATTGCCAATCAAGATAAAAGAGCCAGGTCCATCCAGTCATTTAAGCCATAGTTGAGACGAGGGTAGGGATGGAGTCATGCCTTTCCCAAGGATATATCTCAGTCAAAACCTTAACTCGTACCGCCGATTGCATTCACTGCGAAGTAACCTGTAAGATTACTCGCATAAAGGAATTTGACAAATAATTATTGTTGTTAACTATAATTAGTTAAAAGTATTCACTACTATTTCTCTAGTAGTTTCGTCTTCAAAGTTAGGATTACTTTAGCCTTCAGCTGTATCAAGTGTTATTTATATGGTGGTGATTTGATATGAATATAATAATCTTTATTTAAGACATTTTTTACGTTTATACATTCTTTTTATAGATACAAATATTTAAGTAAATGCTCTGTTTATAATAAACAGTATTAAACAACATTTACCGGCCTGAATATCTGAGAAATTTTCACAGAAAATATTCGTCCTCCGACAGGAATTGAACCTGTATCCTATACGGAACCATCATATAGCCTGACGTGCCTTAACCGAGGAGCGTTCGGTTAGCAAGGTTGATTTTACTGTTTTTAAATAATTCTTCATGATTTCCTCTCATTCATTCATATCTGATCAATGCATATCTAAATGTAAACAAATGACGTCACACATTATGAACTGGACAATGTCCGACAATTATTTTAAGACATTTTTTGTTTATACGTTCTTTTTATAGATTTAAATATTTAAGTAAATGCTCTGTTTTTAATAAACAGTATTAACAACATTTACCGGCCTGAATGTCCGAGAAATTTTCATAGAAAATATGCGTCCTCCGACAGGAATCGTCATATAGCCTGACGTGCTTTTACCGATTGAGCTACAGAGGAGCGTTTCGGTTAGCAAGGTCGATTTTACTGTTTTTAAACCACAATTCTCCATGATTTTCTCTCATACATTCATATCTACACGATGCGTATCCTATGGAAACAATTATTTCGGTTTTTTCAAGAAAGTATCACCAATTACAGTAAAATTTCTGCCTGCATACAGAACCAATTCCGATAATCATCTCTACCAACAAAGGTGGACCAAGGATATCTTTAAAGGTTGTTAGTATTTTGCTATATTAATTTTTTAAGTGTTATCCATGAGCCGAGTGAAAATTATGTAATGAATACGGTTTTATTTTTCAAGTGATAGCTATTTCACATATTAAGACGATTTCTTTTAATAATTTCGGCCCAAGCAATGCACGATAAAAAAAAAAAAAACTAAGACACAAGGGGGTTACTCAGAGTGAAAGTCAGAGAAAACAGTAAAAGAAGAGAATTCAAGGAGACAAAATGGAAATAAACCGTCCTGGGTATGATGATAAACTACATCCGGTAGCAAGGCCTCCAAAATTTTGAGGAGGATGGAGCCGGGGTGGTAACACCTGTTAGTGTCCCAGCACTGGACAAACAAGGGTCAAAATTCTATGAACGTATACACATTTTTATAGTAAAAACACTAGCAATACATTTTTATAGTAAAAACACTAGCAATACATTTTCATAGTAAAAAAAAATAAATAAAAATAAATTAGTGTAACCCGGATATAAGAGAAACCCCGATATAAGAGAAACCCCGATATAAGAGAAACCCCGATATAAGAGAAACCCCGATATAAGAGAAACCCCGATATAAGAGAAACCCCGATATAAGAGAAACCCCGATATAAGAGAGATTTTCTCTGGTCCCAAATTACAGCCTGTGTTAATGTATATAAAATAGACCAAACCCGGATATAAGAGACTTCTTCTCCGGTCCCGACAACTCTCTTACATCCGGGTTACACTGTACCAGCACCCCCCCACCACCAAAAAAAGGTTAATGCCCCTAAGAAAATTAAATTCCGACATTAAATGATCCATAAGGAGCTGATATACCGTTAAACAAACAAATGGAAATAAAAACAATTTAGAAATTACTTATCCACTCTGCCTCGTGTCTATCTATGAATTGATTTTCATCATTAAAGCATTTTTCAGTTTTCATCAATAAACTACTACCTCCACCAAAGAAGTTGTGTGGAGGTTATGTATTCACCTATGTTACACATGTTTTGTTTTGTTTTTTTTTGGGGGGGGGTAAGGAATAATTATTACAAGCTTTTGTCACGGCATAGTCCGGGATATGGAACCGGAGTGCTCAGTTTTTTACTGACAATAATGTTGGTGGAGTTATGTGCTCTCTGAGTGATTGGAACAATACAGAAACCATTTTCTCTTTCTTTTTCTAAGAATTTAGTCCAAGACATGTTAATATTCGGCAGAAGAGAGATTTTTTTTTTCTTGGGGGAGTGGTTGACAAATCCAGAAAGTGGCGAAAAAAAATCAACGTGTGTACGTGTGATGGGTTATTCTGATATAAAATTAATCCTTACCTCTTAAAAGAATCTGGACTTCTCCGTTTTATGGCGACCGGTTTTAGACATTGCAAAAATCGTATTACTTACACAACTAAGATCTAAAGCTATTTAATAGCTATTAATGGTTCATGAAATCAGAAAGTTTTCTACTGAAACGAGAACTCCTAGGTTCGAATTTCTTTCTACATCTGTTCTTTCTTACCTCAGTGGAAGTGGCGCGAAAATAAACACCAAGACAGTTTTAGTAGTCACTTATTTCCGGACATAAGGTATTCTAATTTAAATTAAAATGACGCCATTATCAAATCAGATATGCCATTTAGGCTTTCACTTTCTTCGTACGTAAAGTGTTTAGATGATAATTCCGAACAATTATTTTAAAATTTTTTCTCTTCTCTTATCGAATTAGGACAAAAGAAATGAAAATTTTAATATAGTAGTTCCCCCAACTTTTACGTTCAAAAACACAACCCTAACACTCCCCACAAATGTAGAGTCAATCTTTGGTGTTAGTATTGTATGTCAAATGAGTGTCTTAGTGCTTCCCGTAATAATGGTTATATAAACGAGATTCCCTGTTAAGTGAAGGCAATATACACTTCAGGTACAATCAGTGTGTGTGTGGTTTATGTTAGAGTTCAGATGCTCACTGCCTACTTCTGTGTACCCACTTTTTTCTCACAACCCCCTGGATCTTTCAACCGCCCACAGGAGTGGGGTAGCGCAAATTTGGGAATCACTGTTTTAACCTGCGTTTCAGACAGTCTGGCAGACCCAATTAAAAGATAATATTTTAATAAAAAGCCAAGTTCTCGTGTTTGTGATAACAGTGAAACTAGTATACTCATACCATTGGTAAAGAAGATGCTGGAAACTAGTGTACTCATACCATTGGTAAAGAAGATGCTGTCAGTTCTTTGTACCGCTCCAGAAAGTACCTGACTCCTACTGCCATGCTCTGTCTTTACAACGATCAGATCAGAGCAAAACTGGAGTACTGCTGTGCTATTTGGGCTGGTGCTACCCAATACTCACTGTCCACCCTTGAAGTTCAAATCAATTACGCGTTCTTGTCTTTGAGGAATGATTTTTCATCCTGCAACCCCTTCCCTCACAGACGAAATGTTGCTCCACTATCGTTATTTCTATGGCAAATGTTCAAACAAACTATATTCCCTTGTTCCACCAATTCAGACCTTCACAGCTTGAACACACTATGGCGTCTAATTGGCTGATTCCCTTCATATTCCTTTGGTAACCATCAGCTTTTACTCCAGAGCTCTCACTTTGTGGAACGGACTCCCTAGAGGATGCTTCTCAGAGCACTAGAATCTTAAAGTCTAAGGTCAACCAATATCTATTCTACATATCCTCATAATAAGTACCTCTTCCTTCTCCCATTACACCCTTACAACACTCATTCAATAACCCTTTACCTTGATGGGCTCTTAGGTCTTTTATTAGTTTTCCATGATTTCACTTCCCTGCAGACAACGTCAGAAATGAACAATTTATAAGTTTTTGCTCCCCAAAACACAAGTTTGATAATATGAGTTTGACAAAGACAAACTATAAAGAGTTTCCGTTAAACAAAAGAGGTGAAAGGTCGCTATTTAATAAGTAGTGAAAAGAACGAATCTTCTATCCATCACATAACTTTTATTACAGTCTATTTTTATAATTGTTCTATTTTGTTAATCTCTTATTAAGCCTAATAAGATCTACGGCAAGAACAAATCTTCTATCACTCGTATTTTTATTACTATTAGATTTTTTTTAGCAACACGCTGATGCGAAATCCAACAGAGTATTTAGTATTGTTGAAATTATCGCTAACATTTTTTGTCGAGATTTACAAACTCTACATTTCATTCAATTCTGCAAACCAATCGATGAAATTTGAAAAAGCTGATTTGTTTGTAAAAATACTTTGACAAAAACCCTGTTTCACAGTTTAACAATTTCTTTAATTTTATAGGACTTCATGGTAAACAATATTTTTTTAAGAAAATTTCTTTTTTCTAACAATATTGCAATATTTATTAAATAAATATTTATTTTAAACATTATATTGTTTTTAAAATAGTGAGTATTTTTTATATTAAATATTAAAACTTAATTTTTCAAAAAAATGACCGTAATTCCCTATGTATAATACGCCTTCATCCATAATACCCAACCCTAAAATTGTGCTGAAAGTGTGGGGAAAATACTTCTACTCACGCATAATACGCACCCCTTGTTTAGTAATCAAATCTTACAAATTGTACCCCTCCAATTTCATTATGGTCAACGTTTCCTACTATTATTAATAAAAAATGGTTTTAAACATAGAATAAAATTATTCTAATTTAGTTTTATGATAATTCTTATTTTATTTTACATTTGTAAGTATTGTTAGGTAGATATGATTGTATTTGACATCCTTATGGGGTCGCAATCGCCGAATGTTAGTGTCAAACTGTCGTATGTTTGCGGTAAGTAGTCATTTAACAACTGAAATCGACCTATGAAACGGCAAATTTTTTAAAGATTTTTTTTTGTAGCTGTGCATAATACGCGCACCTAATTTTCCTTATTATTTTAGAAAAAATGCGTATTATACATGGGAAATTACGGTAATGAATACCGAGTCCTGCTATTTGCCCATGGTTGGGGAGAAGAAGAGGATTCATACCTTGGCTGTCCCTCCGGGCGATAAACCGTAGTCGCGTATTTTAATTGACCTGATATCTAAACTTAAAAGCTCTACATGTTATTTTTATTTTTACTTATTTTTTTCTCACGTGTACTGAGCACTTTTTCATACTATTGTTCCCTGGTCTGATTCATCTCTGATCATTAACCTTTATACATATATGTACACCGTATTTTCCGATTAGAAGACGCACCCTAATATTGGAAAGAAATTTCTAAGAAAAAAAAAAGTCATTCCCATGCAATAATACATTCACCATGCGTCCCTCAAAT
Source organism: Acanthosepion pharaonis (assembly GCA_903632075.3). Lineage (NCBI taxonomy): Eukaryota > Metazoa > Mollusca > Cephalopoda > Sepiida > Sepiidae > Acanthosepion > Acanthosepion pharaonis. The sequence goes on along the minus strand of CAHIKZ030003453.1, from coordinate 1,673,003 downwards.
ACTGGCGCCACGTATTCTTTACATTAACCACTCGTCTGATTTTGTTTGTATGGTAATGACATACTAGTCAAGAGCAGAAGAGCCCCTGTCCTTGCGAGTAAAAAGAGCATGTTTAAGCTTGTGGCTCGGCTCCAGGAAGGTTTATAGTTTTGGAAATACTTGAAATAAGTACTGAGGTTACATCATAAAAAAGGCTGAATTAGATAGATAGCTAACATTACAGTGTAATGACTCAACATACAAATCCACGTCCCGATCAATCAAGCCAAATAGGTAACCGCCCAAGCTTACTTGAGCCTGGGCGTTGCCTTACATTCGTCTTGGAAGACGTACACGTATTTTTCAGAGTATTTTTTTAAGAAAAAAAAAAATGCGTCTTGTAGCCGGAAATACAGTGTGTGTGTGTATGTATATATATATATATATATATATAAAATTCAGGGCAGTGCCTACCCTGAATAAAAGATCATCAGCTACATTTCCTTCTGTCGCACAATATGCATCTAATCCAACAAAATTATGGTCACTGATTATTATAGCATAAAATGCAGTTTTTTTTTTTTTTTGTTGATTTACTACATAAAGGTTACAAGCTGCCTATCCTGAGTAATTACTGACGGCACATGCCTTATATATATATATATATATATATATATATATATATATATTTTGTTTAAAAATATGATTCCTTCGCTACATAAGAGTTCTCATGTTTCAAAAACGAGAGCCGAAGCCATCCAAATAATTATTAAAATTAAGTTGAATTGAGGTATTTAGTCCCGTTTCATCTTTAAGCGAAATTTTAGAGAGAGAGTTCGGCATAGATACGGTTTTAGGCAAAAGCTGTCGTGGACAACGAAATATTACTGGTCGTGTTTTAAATTACTTACATAATTTGCTTCCCCCGCCCCTTTAAACGTCTATTTTCTGATGAGGTAGCTTTAAATCTCCTCCCAAGCGCTTATCCCTTAACCATTACTATTGAGTAATAAGTTTGATCCTTACCGAGTGTCGTAAACTTGTGGACAAAAAATGCTAAACTCTGGAATAGTGTTTGGAGTGATAATTACCGAGCCAATCTGATCAAACATTGCGAGTAATGAAATCGATCCTCACTGGGTGCCTCATACTTGTGCCAAACTTTGCGAATCTAATTACAACCAGCTATTCTTTGATTTTTTTTTCAGGATATGACGAAAAAAATGGCTTTGTGAAGGAATCAGAATTCGTTCAGTTGAGTAGATTAACTGGAAGAAATAGCAAATCTATACAACGGCATTTCTAATCCACGGTCACTGCTCTGTTTCTGAATCTCTATACCCCCACCCACACACTTAAGGTAGAAGACAGTAAAAGAAGGGAGCTGTCAAAACCGTAAGAGATAGTGATGAAAAGTAATAAGACAAATAATGACCCAGAGCCTGCTAAGTAGGTGGGCGTGTATAGAGAGCAAAAAGAAAAAATAAATAAATAGGAAACAAAAGGAGAGATGTATAAAGATGAGAAAGACGGGAGGAAATGTTTTAAAAAAAGAGGCTAGGTTTAAGTTGAGACTTAGGGGTGAGGATTTAAAAATAAACAAATGAATAAGCTCTTAAACTTATCAGAGATTAGCATCTAATCCGTCTCCCCCTCCTTCCTGAAAAGAATTGAGAAGAGAGAGAATCAAACACGGAGATTATCCAGTTTCTAATCCCAGTGGCCCAAATAAAAGAGAACAGAATTGTTACGAGTACTGATGCACTAATAATTACTAGCCATATGGAGAAAGACAGAGTGATGGAGAAGGAGTGAAAAAGAGTCAGGGAGGGAGTAAAAAAAAGGAGGGGAAGGAAAAGGGGAGAGAAAGTGAGACAAAGATAAGACGAAGAGTGGGAGCGAGGAAAGATACAGAGTAAAAGAGAGAGAGAAAAAAATATATATATATATATATATATATATATATATATATATATATATATATATATATATATATATATATATATATATAAAATGGTAGACTGCCGTATGAGGGTCAAGCAGCTCAGTTCCTAGGAACCGACAGCCCAGACACCAGTACACATTATTATAGTGGTGAAGGCTTTGTGCAGAACCAACCACACTCTTTGGGGCCGAATACGGAGACCACGTGCACGTGTCTCAAGGTTCCCAAACGGCCCTCCGCAGGTTTTAATTTCAGAGTTGTCCTTCTCCTAGACCAGTTGCCATCCAGTCTGTCCTGCTATTTACCCATAGCTGGAGAGAGAAGAGGATAAGTGAATGTAATGGATTCGACTGGAATTCGAACTCCGACACATCAATCCGAGCCGCTATCCAATACTACACCATGCCTCATATATATATATATATATATATATATATATATATATATATATATATATATGATATATGAATTATACACACGAACGCTGCCGAACGAGATAAAGTCATGTGAGGTCTACTGAACCAATGAAAGGCAAACAATTCAAAAATTTTTCTTTCACTCCCATAATTCATTTTCTGATGAAGCTTTAATAAAAGCAAAACATTAAATTCCTAAATGTTTCCTATTTGCTCTTTATTATATATATATATATATAATAGCTGGCCACTCGTATTCGAGGATACCCGTCCTCTAGGGCGGCTAGCCAATCCCTATTGCAGACTCTCGCTCAGGCACATTTGAGTTTTTTCAACACCCAGAGCCAACCTTTGGTTTTATGCTGCCACTATGCTAAGCAGACCTTAGTTACAGTTTCTGGGAGAGAACGTATTATCAACAATCTGAACACCACCAGCACACGACGACTTGTGTTCCGTCTACCCAATTTCATTCACCAGTCTTGGGCCAAACCGTAGTATGGTTTTTAGGCACTTTCCAAAGGTGCCGCACGCTGGGATTGTCCAGGCCAATAACATCCGGGTCTCTGTCAGAAAACTAACGTTCTAACCACTCAGACACGCGCCCATATATATATATATATATATATATATATATATATATATATATATATATATATATATATATATATATAGAGAGAGAGAGAGAGAGAGAGTTTGAAGGATCTTTTTTTTCTTTTTGCTGTGCCTGTCCTTAAAAGTAAATGTGTACTAGATTTATTTCCATTAAAATGTATCAACCAGACAAATGATTACTGTCAACTTTTTGTTCACGAGCCAGACGAATATTCTGTTTGCTTTCATATTTATGCCCCAAATCATTAGACTGGAGGGAAAATTCTTATCACTAATCAACTGAATTATAACCAATTTATTCTCGGTATTTTTGCATTTCGTGTGAATGTGAGAAAGTCAAACAAAATGATGCAAAGAAGAGGCTTTTAATTTTTTTGTTTTTTTTGTTTTGGTGTAACAAATGAGCGTTTTTCTACATTTTAAATGCACCTCAACACCGCTCTAACGAGAGAAAAAAAAAAAAAAACAACTGTAGGGTAAGCAGGTTGCCCAAAATTATGCACAAGCACTGAGTAGGTCCCAAAAAATGAAGAGTGGGCCGCAAAAAAAACACTGAGCCTGCTCTGCGAAATGACGAACCAACACTGAGCGTGCTCTACGAAATTATGGGCCAGTGCTGAGTGCGATATGAAAAATATTTCCTTTCTTTTTATGAATAGTATAGCTGCTGGAGATCACTTAAGACCAGCAATCCCAATCTTCATATTGTCATCTTCTCCCACTCAAAGCCATGTTTTTAATTTTAACATGAAGCATTTTTATTAAATTTTCTTTTTGTAGCTTTTATGACAACATGCTGATTCAGTAGGCTCCCTTTTGTTTGTGTTAAGTCTGATCACAACTTGAAACTATGCTTTGTTTTTCATCAGTTATGGTAACCGCCACCACAACAAGTTGAAATAAAAATAGTAGCAATATAATAGTAATAATGAAGAATGTATTGACCCAAAATGTTAGAATAAAAAGCAATTATAATAAAATAGACTGAAAGTAGTAACAAAAGTAATAATAATGAAGAATTTCTTAAAGCAGAGAAGCTTGGCGGACATCTTAATGCTTAAGCCTTAACATGACAAATGAAATTCTCGCTAAAAATTTCTGTTCACTTCTCACTAATGTCTTCGGGAAAGGCATGAATCCATAGTTTTCCACCCACCAGCTAAATATATGCAATGCTAAAAACTTCGATACCTAAGGATGAAAATACATTTTAAAAGTGAAAATAGATTAAATTTAATATTTCCAATGAGTAAAATACTTTGGGGCATTTCAAACAGTTTAAATTGATTGAAATCTTTTTTCTCCTTATCAGTAACATCCATAAATTCGTCCATATTGACAAATCTGCCAACACAACATAATTCTCATTATTAAAAATCTTCCAAAGATATACTTTTCTGAAACGTTATTTGAAATTAGCTTATTTAAAATTTTATTAATCTGATTTGAGAAATATTATTTTTAGCTTAAAATATCGCAGAAAAGCATCCTTTTTAAGACAGTGTGGATTTTTTTTTTTTTATGTGCTAGGAGATTTATTGACAAGCGTATTGTTTTGGGAAATTTATCTAAGTGGGACAAGAATTAAAAAAAATTACATGACGAATACAACGTAAATACCATTTTTATATAATTTTTTTTTTTAAATACCCCATAATCTTAAACAAAAAAATTGGAAGTATTTTAAGTATTTCTAATATTTTATTAGATTTTAGGTACTTCTCTTACTTATGAAGTCATTTTGTTAAGAAAATGTTAGAGAATTACCAATAAATTTTAAATTTACTATAGGTCTCCCAAGCCCACTGTTGGTGGGGGGGGGGATTGGCAGTTGATTCAAAGCCCTGCGTTTCATTGAAACTCGATGCTTGGAGTTAAGGTAAGCCGTACATTCACTAGTGATCATGAGAATGAAAGCGGACAAACACTTACTGCCATGTGCCTCTTATTTTTTGATAAAGTCGTGTATGTACGCCCGTATTTATAAAATGTCGACAGGTTTATACAGACATGAAAAAAATGCAAAATTCTTTTTAAAATACCGTGAGGTAAAGTCGTTGAATTGTAGTTAGCTTTTCTATTCATGATTCGTAAGTAAACCGTTTTTAATCTCATAAAAATCTCTTGGCTGCTAAAAATTAAAACAGAATTTTAAAAGTGTATAAATTATTCTAATTAAAATTTAAGAAAAAACAATTCTTGTAAAAAAATAATAATTTATCGATTTTTTTTTCTTACTACAATCATCTTTAGATGAATATGCCACTGCGACACACAACTTTATTCTGAGTGACCGTAGCCCAACATATACCATTTCGGAATCAGGACGACTCCGGGAGAAAATTAAAAATATTCTAGGCTGGATCCAGACCCGTAATCCTGAAATTTTGGATTCCCAAGTTTTCATTACTGCCATTGTTTTCGGTGATTTTTTTATGTCATTTTTTTTTGTTTTTTTGTGAATTTGTGAATAATCGAAATTGCGAAATCCAGCGAAAAATAATTGTTTGTACAGAAAGAAAGTACCTACGTACACCAGATCTTTTAAAAGGTAAGCTTAAATATTAATGCAATATTAAATGCAGCTATCAATTTTGTGTTCTTCTGTAGTTTATTGTTGCCTATCACATCTCCTCCCTACCTATTGTGATGAAGGTCCAATCAAGAGACCTCCGCTGGAGCTAGTTTAAATGCCGCCTAATAGAGCGGCCTTTAAGCTAGTGTCCATAATATAAGCAATTAAAAGATTTTCTAATTAAAAAATATCTTCGTTTTATTTAATTTTCATTTTACGATACAAGGCAGATTTTCTGCAACTGAGGGTCCTGTTTGATTAAAACAAATTTTGGTTTAAATTCTCCAAGATCTTGTTTTTATAAACATCATGTGAAACAAGTTTTTTTTTTAAATTTAATACAAATTAAATGAGTAATGAGTTGCAGATTGAAAAGAAAAAAGTGGGACGCCGGTTCGAATCCTACCAGAGGGCATATTTTCTTTAATAAGTTTTCTCAAGTGTACAAACCAGTAAACGAAATCAACACTGTTTAAAATAAAACACATCATCTACTCGAATATGAGTAACCACTAAATATAATGTTTGAAGTAATAAAAATGTCAGATTAAAAAATAAAATCCATTTGTGAAAAGCCATGATCATCTATCTTGCAAAGAAACCTGACATTTAAAAACCAAGATTAAGCTTAAATACTTCTCTGAGGAATCAAAGAGCCGAGTTCAAATTCCAGTCAAATCCATTACATTCACTTGGGAAAAGGTATGAATCCTCTTCTTTGCTACCCAGCTGTGGTTAAATAGCTGGTGGGGAGAATAAGCCTTGGATAGCAACTGGTCTACCGCAGAAAAAAATGGCAACCTACTGCGGGAAAAAAAGATCTGCTTCGTCAGTCATGTATCACGCATGGCACATAACTGACTGAACACAACAGTAAAATTCCACTCGAATCCATTACATTCAAATACGTGCTAATACATTTAGGAAAGGTATGAATCCCTTTCTTCTCCTAGCAGCTATGGGTAAATAGGAGGACAGACCGGGTTCTATAGCCTTGGATGGCAACTGGTCTACCGCAGAAAGAAATGGCAACCTACTGCAGGAAAAAAATTGCTTCGTCAGTCATGTATCGAAAGATACATGATCGCCTAAGTGTGTATCATGCATGGTACATAACCGACTGCTCTGAAAGACATGCTACCCCAAATAATAGCCTTGTTTGATCAATTGATTTGTTTTGGATGGCTTATTAACCTTTTTGCAGGTTATTTAACCCAAGAAAATATTCTTAGATTGTAAGTTGTTTTTTTTTGATTTTTTTTTAGATAATAATTTACTGTTACAAATACTGATTAACTCATATCTGTGGGGAGAAGAGATGGATTTATACCTTTTCCCAAGGGTATTTACACAGAAGTGAATATAACAAATCCAGCTGAAATTGGAACTCTCCAATTTTCAATTCCGAGCTGTTATCCATTAAGCTGACAGTACCTGGTATTCCCAATTGGTCACCCACCTAGATACTGATTAGGCTTGACGTTACTTAACTTCAATAACTGTATGAGAACCGATATTTAAACATAAGACCATAAGTACATAAGTACACTAGCAGTAGAGCCCGGTGTTGCAACAGTAAGAGATAGATCAAGTATCAACCATCATAAAGATTGAAAAATAAAATTGACAAAGATTATTGTTTAAGGTTGACGGACACGCATGTCTTAATGAGTTTTTTTTTTTTTATGAATTGGTCAAACCCAAACTCAAGCGAAAACATTGTTTTCAATCGTTGAGTCTATCGATTGAATAGAATTTTATTATAAACAATTGTCTTGTAAATGGAATTTTTAAAGCATTCTGAATGTAAAAATAAAGAAAAAAGCGTGCAAGATAATAAAGAAACACTACCTGCCAAAAAAGAAGTGAAGTTTTGTTGAAATCGGTTGAAAAATGTAGAAAATCCAATCCCATATATAAACGAACACGCACACACATACAAGCTGGGTTTTATAAGTATAACTTGATATGAGTTGTCCCCCTTTCATTCTCGTGATAGCGATGCCTCTTATTGTGTTTTCAAATTGATTTCGTGCAAAAACAATTGTGTTTTTCCAATTTTTGGCACTGTCAGAACCACCGTAAGGTAATTTTAAGTATTCCTGTGAAGTTTTGTTGAAATCGGTTGAAAAATGTAGGAAATCCGATCCAATATATAAACGTAAAGACACACACACAACCTGGGTTTTATAATAAGTATGATTACACCATCAACAAATGCAAACTTACAGTACCTGGTATTCCCAAACAGTCACCCATTTTGGTACTGACCAGGCTTAACCTCAGTGATAAAAAGACTGAGTGAATCTAAAAATAAAATCGTGTCATAACTGATATGGCTGACTTGGAGTAAACTCTGCTCACTCAATAATTAGTCTAAATTCATCTTTCAGTCAACAACAACAACAAAAAAAAAAAAAATAAGACAAGATGTCGGCTGGAGAGAATTCCCTACAATCTGATCTCTGAAGTCTTTGACTAATGATTTGCAGAGCCAAGGAATTTTGAAGGTAAAGTGGGGGTAGGTAGAGAAAAAGGCGTAACTAACCAGGATTAGCTCCAAAAATGAAGCCTTTTTTTTTTTCCCATTTTATCTTTTAAAGAAATGTCAACATCCCCAACCCGACCCTGAAGTAAGGAGATGGTCAGGGAGATGGCCTGTTGATCTGTCAGGGATGAGTCAATGTCACTCTGTCTTGGCTCTCACCTATTTCCTAATTACTTGCTGTTTCAAAAATGACTGACCCCAGACTGGGTGGCAGCTATTTTAGTTTGATAATAGCTGTCAGAGTATAAAACCTGTTCCTCCCATCCCCCAAAAATCTAGACTTTTTGTTTTTTTAAGACTCAGGCTCCGTGGAGACCAACAGGTTTAAAATACAACTGCAAAGGAAACTATATTTTTAATAGGAAGTCTCTTTGTCAGGACTTCCTCTCAGTAAAGCTAAAATGAACACAAGCAAATAATTATATGTATTGGAAAATTAATCACATTAGGAAGGAAAAGTGGCAGATTGGTGTGATTTCAACTCCATCACAAGTGAACTATGTGGTTCTAACTATAAATGTTAAGAATTTCAATGACAGGGCATGTGATAAATGAGGAAGTTCAAGCAAGAATAGAAACTACAAGGAAACCGTTCATAATAAAAAAAGACAGCTGAATTTTATGGGGAAACAGTGAGGAAAGAAAGCTCAGAAAATTCAATACTCACAGAACATCTCAAAGGCATGAGAAGCGGAAGAAAGCAGTGAGTAATCGACAAAGAGTGGAGCCATAAAAAAAAAAAAAAATTCTCAGGTTTGACCCACTTCCCAAATCTTACTAAATGTCAATTTTTCCTTTCAGCACACTAAACTGACAAGTTAATGCCTAGAGAAATATGTATACACAAAGACAATTTGGGATAACGAAAAAGGAGTAAGTATTACTAAGTATTTAAAAAGATAGGAAGCTGTGGGGAATTGTAAATATCCAAGTAATGAAAAGACAGCACAAAAAGGAAAGAGAGACAAATGCATTACAATTATGAGGTGTTACCCAAAAGTTTAAAGAAATTTTGGCAGGAACTGGTCCCCTGAAATTAAAAGTACTTTATTTTCTGGTGTGAGATTACAATCATAGAACAAAGTGCTAACTCCTGTTGGGACAGTTTTTATTCAGTTGGCACTGTGTCCTTGGAAAAGACATGAATCTACTTCTCCCCAAATTAAGGGTAAATATTAAGGCAGTTGGAATACTTTAGTATTGGATGGCAGTCTTTCTTATGCATCAATATCTTTTCATATGATTGTAAGGGATAAAAAAACAAAAAAAACAAAGTGCGATGTGTAAATTGTCTCCATTTTATATTTTTAACTGGGTACAGTCTGTGAGATAAAGAGCACCATGAAACAATTCACTCAACCAGAAATTTGGAAACGGCATACTGTACTGCTTGGCATTCGCACCGAAAGCTCCAATACAAACATTTCCGGATGTTTGAGTGTCAATCTGAGGACAGTTCAGAGGATTCAGAATGAGTTGGATACGTCTAATGATGATTACAGTGTTTGGAATGATCACTAGTGATGGTGACATTATGCTTCCATTCATCCTTCAATACAGTCTCAGACTCAACATAGAGGCCTACATCATGTGCCTTGAGGAGGTAGTGCTGCCCAGGGTCTTCCAACGGCCACCCTCTTGACCCTATGTCTGGCAACAGGACTCTGCACCTTGCCACACAAGTAGAACTCAATCATGGCTGTCAGACAATTTCGGCACCCACATCACAACTTACATCTGGCCACCAGACTGCAACTCTCTTAATTATTATGTATGAGGGTGCAGTTGAGCAAGAGACCAACAAAACTCCTTGTAACAACAAAGATGAACTGAAGGCAAGGATATGGCAGTATTCACCAACTTAATCAAGGAGACCATCCATAAAAGTTGCAGGAGATTGCGAAGTCATCTGGGGGGCCATGATTGAAGCAAATGGCAATTTATTGAATAAATTTACTCTTTAGTATTTCAAAATATTTTTTGTGTTATTTTGGTAAATATATCTGTTAAAATGAGATGTCAGTGTTGTTTTAATTTTTGCATAATTTAGATGACAATTTATCCATCGCACCTGTTGAAATGATAGAAAAAGATGAATGAAATATCTGGCAAGACAAGAGAAACTCTGGATAAATTGACCAATCATCTCAGATTGCAAGAACATAGTGGTTTCTGCTTAAGCAGACATTTTTTTTTGTAAACAGAGGAATGCAAAAAGGGCAATAAAAATTTACATTTGCATTTTTGGTACAGTCCCATTTGAGAGGAATCCAATTTTAAAATAAAGAAAATAAATAAACTTAGCACAGCTGGCTTCATTTACACTGTGTCTAAGTCTGCACTACCTAGCTCAGGGATTGAAATCACAATTACTATGTCAGTAAATTCATATACCAGTGCATTAATCCACAAGACTTATTATCCCATGAGCCAATAGCCTAGTGAATTAAAGCTTTGTTTTATGAACTTGGTGACATAGCAATTGTGAGTTCAATCCCTGAGCTGAGTAGAAAACAGGGCCGGCAATAACTGAGCAGTACTAAATAAGAACAAGATTATATATCTCTAGGCATGGACTGTTGAACAAGAACAATCTGACCCCCCAGAGATTAAATAAAGAGTTCAGTTTGTAATTCTCCTCAGCTATTGATTGGTGGAAACAGGGGCAAGCAATAAATGAGCAGTACTAAAATTTTTGTTATTATTTACAATGAGGTTCACCCTGTACAAGGCCTGGGAGCCAGTTGAAGTAGAGGGTTTCAGTGTAAGAAGCACAGTTTATGCAGATATGTGGGGAAGATACTTGAACAGGTTAAGATTTTAGTGATTGGGAAAGCATCCTCTTGGGAGTCGGTTGCACAAAATAAAGAGAGGGTTACAGTGTAAGAAGCACAATTTATGCGGATATGTGCAGAAGATAATTGTTGACTCTAGACTTGAACAGGTTAAGATTGTAGAGATCGGGAAAATATTATCTTGGTGTCAGTTCCATTGAGCAATGGTTTGCAGCAAAAAACAGCTTGAGTGGGACTTACTTCTCAACAACAGAATATGAAGTTAATGTGTGGGTTGCTACAATACGTACAGCATGGCAGATCTTAGCCATGAGGGTTAGAAGTGTTGGAACTAAAAGAATGTAGTTCATCTGAGCACTTTCCATGGAAATTGCAATAGAGTCATTAACAACTATCTTCAGGAACCTAACCACTAGAAAGGACATTTTAATAACAACAAAACGAGATATCCTTGACATGGACAGTGGAATGAGAACAATCGACCTAAAGAGATCTGTTCAAAATTCCCTGAAGGTTACCTGGATTGACAAGCACTTAAAAAAGGCCAGAAGGCCCAACAGCTGAAATATTGTAATAATAACAACAAAGATGAGGACAACAGTGTAAATATTGTAAATAATGATAACTCTTCATCCTAGGTCAGACAGAAGGCAATTAGGTGATAATAACAACAAAGATGAGGACAATAATCTAAATATAAATAGTGTAAATAATGATAACTCCTCATCCTAGAAATTCAGACAGAAGGCAATCAGGTGATAATAACAACAAAGATGAGGACAATAGTCCAAATATAAATAGTGTAAATAATGATAACTCCTCATCCCAGAAATTCAGACAGAAGGTGATTAGGTGATAACAACAACAAAGATGAGGACAATAGTCCACATGTAAATAATGATAATTTCTCATCCTTGAAATTCAGACAAGTGATAGTTTACTTTTCTTTTCTTTTATTATTTCTTTTGGTGGAGGTGGGGTGGGGTGGTTGAGAGAGAGAGAGAGAGAAGGATCCATAAAGGTCAAGAAAATAAAAAACAAGAAGAGCATTGGGAAATAAAATGGGAGGGAGTAAAATTAGTAACAATATGAGTACTACAAGGAGGAACCGAAAAGTTCTTACTCTAACCAGGAATGGATTTCCCCAAAATTCTTGATGTATGGTCATTTGGTCAGATTTTGGGAAGTTGGAATCAGGTTCAAAACTTTTTAGCCTCTCCTCATATTACAGCAACCATTACTATAACAAGAAGATGATCCTAAGACAAGCTCATGATGGGACATACAAGAAGCCCTCAAAAAAGTTTGGTTTAAGGTATATCAACCTATTAAGTCATTTAGTGTCAAAATTTAATTTCATTGGTAGCATTATTAATTTCTTTTAAAGTATCGCTGGTATATATATATATATATATATATATATATATTTTTTCCAAAAACGTATTGTTGGTAACTTTTTTACCTTGAAAATCTATTGCTGGTAATCTTTACTATAAAAATATACTTTCAAAGTGATTTGACCCCAGTTTGGAGGTTAACTATTTACCTATAGCAGGGACCCTAACAGGTGCTACCACCCTGAGAATAGCAGCAATTCAGATCTCAAAACATCCCAATCAAAGGTCTTGCTGCCAAATATAGTTTATCGTCATACCTATTGCAGGATATTTAAAGCCAGAAAATATTTTAAGATTGTAAAACATTTTTTGGGGGATAATGATTTAATGATACAAGTCTTAATAATTAACCCATAGCTGGGAGGAGAATAGGTGGATTCATATCTTCCCAAAGGGTATGTACTCATAAGTGATTATAACAAACTCAACTGGAATTTGAACTCAGCTCTCTTCTTATCAGTTCTGAGTAGTTATCCTTTACCACCCACCACATATCTAACCTTAAAGTACTTGATATTCTCCAAACAGTTTCCCATCCGAGTGCTGACCAGGCCCAAGATTGCTTAACTTCAGTCATCATGAGGTGGTGGGTACCATGGTGTTTCAACATGAAGTGACCACAAGTTTATAAAAGTAGTAGGTATTTATCTGCACCCACTCCATGTTATTACAGAATGTGCCACAAGGTCAAGGTTTAATATGGAAAGCACTTCCCACAGGTGCCGGCTAATGACCCCAGCCCTCTGACACTCTCAAAGAGAAGGACTGCCTGGGGGGTTTTGGGGAGGGGGGGGCTTGATTGAAATAAATGTAACAGTTTCCCTGTGCTTTTTCTATAAATACTTTCATGGTAATTGTTCTGATCATTGGTAAGCAGACTTTATAAATTTAAGTGCAACACTAGATTGATGACAAGATCTCATTTTACAGTTGAGAATGACTAGATGTAATTCTAAGTTCTATGCTTAGTTTTTCCTATCTCACTTCTGGAACTCTCTTCCGGCTTCTTGCTTCCCAATCAACTTTGATCTTCAAAAATTTAAATGCAATGTCAACTGTTATATTCTTTCTTAATTCTTGTTCTTTTATTGTTCTCTCTTCTTAACATTAGTTTTTCCCATATTCTCTAACAGTCAGTAACTCCTTGCATCCGAGTGGCATTATTGCCTTCCTTTGGGTGAAATGATTTTAAAAAAACATATTAGTAATAGTAAAAATGATGCTGATTCTATTCAAAGTCAAACAAGGAAATTGTTACCCTTCCCTGTTAGGATCTGAACCCTTCGAGCAGAGGGTCTTGGGTAGGTGACTAGTATTGCAGCGTCAAGATAAAGAGTATCCTTTATCTGAAATTCACAAATCTGAAAACCTCTAAAATCCAAACATTTTTTCAGGTGCTGACATGACTTGCCATAAATTGAAAAATTCAGAAAGCAACATGGCTACTCGTAGGATGATTATTGTGTTACAGTGTTACAAATAAAATGCTGACTTTTTTTTTCAGTTTTCATTACATTTAACTGTAATCAGAATCCATGTTTGTTTTTATACAAATACTGCACATATATGTTTTGGCACATTTTAATGAAAACACAAAATTGCATTATTTACAAGATTCATACTGTTAATCTCATCTTTACTGCCATATTCACAATGTTTCAGCTGTTATACACTCCAGCCTTCTTCAGGAAATTGAAATTTCGAACTGAACCCTTTATTCTGTCCAATCACCTGAAGAAGGCTAGAGTGTACAACAGCCGAAGTGTTGTGAATATGGGAATGAAGATGAGGATAACAGTCCGAATAATGTAAATAATGTTAAGTAATCATAATACCTCATCTCAGAGATATAGACAGATATTAAAAGAAAAGGTGTTAGAAATAAAGGGATTCGCTTCGAAATTCCAAGTCCGGAGCGTACAACGGTCAAAACGTTGTGAATATGGCAAGGAAGATGAGGATAACAGTCCAAATAATGCAAATAATACAAGTAATCATAATGCCTCATCTCAGAGATATAGAGGCCGAGACGTTGTGAATATGGCAATGAAGAAGAGGATAACAGTCCGAATAATGTAAATAATGCAAGTATTCATAATACCTCAGCTCAGAGATATAGACAGATATTGAAACCAAAACATTGTTGATAGAGACTGATAACTTACTAAATATTCCTTCTCACACTCATAGTGATATTATCAATGATGTAGCTATGTACTCTCTCCCTCCAGTTAGTGATTGGTATTACATTTATATATTTCTTGTAAGTAGTAATCACGTTTTTTGTAGGCGTACAGAAAGTACATTACTTTTATGTGAAATCTTAATTTCACCACTTAAAAATCTATGTGAGCATGACATGACCAACGTCATTATCTGTATCTGCAAGTACCTAAAATTTATTAAAATTTATATTAAACTACTTTCACCATATGCCATGAAAGCAGATTTTATAAAATTATTATAGACCAGTTGCCATCCAAGGCTATAGAACCCAATCTGTCCTGCTATTTACCCACAGCTGGGGGGAGAAGAGAATACATACCTTTCCAAAGGGTATTAGTACATAAGTGAATGTAATGGATTCAACTGGAATTTGAACTCAGCTCTGATTCCTCAATCTGAGCCACTATCCACTACTTCCACAGACCTCCCTGAGGAATCAAGCTACGAGTTTGAATTCCAGTCAAATCCATTACATTCACTTACGTCGTGTTAATACTCTTGGGAAAGGTATGAATACTCTCCTTCCCCCCCCCAGCTATGGGTAAATAGCAGGTGAATGGCAACTGGTCTACTGCAGAAAGAAATGTCAACCTACCGCAAAAGAAAAATCTGCCTCGTCAGTCATGTATCGAAAGATACATGATCGCCTAAGCATGTATCATGTATGGCACATAACTGACTGAGGTTGTTTCCAAGAAGAATTATATTTGTAAATTGTTGGTTATGTAGATTTAAAGATAATTTATTTTTAAACATAAAAAATACCAGTTTCCATTAATTTTTTGTCTCTGTACTTAACACGTTATTTCTTGTGTTTAATTATTAAGAGGGGGGTAACAGTAAATTTTTACAATTATTCTCACTATTACTCAATATCCCCCCCCCCACCTGCTTTTGCTCTCTCTCTCTCTCTCTCTCCATTTCCTTTTCTATCACGTTTATATTACCTGGTTTTCCTATATTATTTATATGCCTATAGCATCATCCATAACAGCCTATCAGCGGTGAAAATCTCCAAATAGTAGATAACTTGGCACATATATTGAATACTTCTAAAATCTTAGATATGAATAAAGTATTTCTAAAAGCCATTTGCAGAGATGAAATTCCTCAATCCAGCCACCATCCATGCCTCCAAACAGTTAAAAAATAGTGAACTTGTTTTGAGGTTATTGCTCAACAGGATACTAATTCCCTTTGGTTTTCACAGCAAGAGATGGTCAAAAGATAAAGTTTAAAGGAACATGTCCTGCACTTATCTGTTAGGATTTTACTCACCAATCATTTCACTTTATTTGCCATCAAGACTTTCCTCCTCTTTACATTTTCCTTGTTCATTCTAACTCTCACTTTCTCCCAAATTCTCTTTAACCTTTTTATTTATTTTTTCTCTTTCTTCCTTCCAAATTACATTCATTTACTTCTGTTCCTTCTTTTGCTTGAACATTTTTTGTTATCTATAAATCATATCTCATTCACTTTGGCCTGACCCCCACTGCTGAGGACAGTTTCATATTTCCAACTCGGGCCTGTGTTTCATCTACTAAGCTTGTATCAAAACCCTGAATTTTAGTTGCCCAACTTAAACCTTGACAGTATATCTTAATTGGAAGAGTGGCACAACACAATTTTTCCAAACTTCTATTTCCTTTGTCCTTGTGCCCTATAATAGCTGTATGATATTCTATATCTAGAAAAAAAAAAAAATAATATATATATATATATATATATATATATATATAAAAAATGCTTAAACACTAATATTAAATGGTTATAATTTATTACATTGGAATCGTAATTACGATCCAATTCATCAAACCTACAAATTCAAAAAGAAATCACAAAAAATAACTCTGGGAATAAAAAAATAAAATTTAGTGAGAGTGTGTCAAATTTTCTTGAGCGGCTCTTTTATAAATGCCCTTTGGTTTTGGTTGCCCCCGCTCCCATCTTCCCCTTTTTTCTTTTCTCTCATTCTCTGCATTTTAAGCTTAAATTGTATCGTCTTTTATTGTGCATAATGTTTACACCCATTTCCAGTGTCAGTTTTTAATTTAATTTAGGTCAGCGATTGAGTAATGAATTATGCATCGAAAAATAATTCATATTTATCTGTATCTCACTCATTTAAACCGTCATTTAACTCCTCCCATTAAAACGTGTCTGTTAAATTTTAATCCCGACCTTCACTTTTAAGCCATCCTGTTCTTCTTTCGTCTGTTACCCCTCTCTAGAGCTTTCATTTACTTCTAACATTCATCCCCCACTCATACATCCACTGTCTATATATATATATATATATATATATATATATATATGTGTGTGTGTGTGTTAACCACTAATATATATATATATATATATATATATATATATATATATATGAGCCATATATTTCTAAAGAATTCATTGATTTATTTTTTAATCCAGCATTTTTATTAAATCAAATGTTATTTTTTTTTTATTTTAAACAGTATTAAATTTATTAGTCTGTGCTTTTTTTTTTTTTTTTTTTTAAGATACTTCAAGCGATGATGAAAATTTAACATCTGTGTAAATGGAAAAAAATCTTTCCATTTTCTCCTCTATATATTTGGCGATAAATAATGTTGAAGACAGTGTATTTTGTGTGTGAATTCAAAAAATATCAATTAAATCCAACAAAATGATTGAATAAGGAATAAAAAAACATTCATGTGTTTTACATGTTTCACCTTATTAGAGTTTCATCTTATATATATTGGAGCGGTGTACTGAAAGTCTTAACAATAGAAAGTCACTCACTCGAATTCTAGCCATGCCTAACATGCAAAGGCTTGGGACAAAAGCTACTATTATTAAAAAAAAACACACAAATAATACATCTCACATTAGTCAAAACCTGAAAAGAGACTAATAACATAAAAAAAAAACTTGAAAATAGCTAAGGAAATGGCCGAAGCACTTGAGACAATAGATGACAGAGTTTTTGTATTCCCTCACTCACACCAAACAGAAAAATGTAAAAATGCTGTAAAAACCGTCAATTCTTAATGAAAGATGTTTGAATAAAATTTGCTGCCTATATACATATATATATATCAAAAATACTTTTATAAAATTTGGGGGCTGGTTCCTCAGACTAGAACAAGTTCAATAGTCCATATGAACGTACGTTCATTTTTGAGTTATTAAGTTTATGGAATTTTTACAGTAGATGATCCAGTGAAGCAACGTAGACGCGATCCATAGTTTGTGGTGCCATGGACCCTGTCTCTGCAACGCGACAATAAGCACCAACAAAGGTTGAATGACTTCTCTCCCTTGGGTCTAGAAATGCAATATCATGCAACCTTGCAGCCATAAGTAAAAATCATATCTGGCTTCTGATTATGCAAATATGCTGCTATTCTCAAACAGAATACTTCTTGGTTAAATCACAATTACACATACTAAACATTGAAAAAAGACTAGCCAAAAAATGTACACAAATGACAAATGCAACCTAGTCTACATAGCAACACAGCACCA
>CAHIKZ030003453.1:1595000-1650000 GCA_903632075.3 Acanthosepion pharaonis | reverse complement strand
GGGGGGAGAGGGGGGGGAAAGAGAGAGGGGGGAGGGGGAAAGAGAGGGGGGAGAGAGGGGGGAAAGAGAGGGGGAGAGAGGGGGGGAAAAGAGAGAGGGGGGAGAGGGGGGGAAAAGAGAGGGGGGGAAAGAGAGGGGGGAAAAGAGAGAGGGGGGAAGAGAGAGGGGGAAAAGAGAGGGGGGAAGAGAGAGAGGGGAAGAGAGAGAGGGGGGGGAAGAGAGAGAGGGGGGAAGAGAGAGAGGGGGAAGAGAGAGAGGAGAGAGAGAGAGAGATATGAGAGAGAGAGGGAAGAGAGAGAGAGGGAGAGAGAGAGAAAAATATGAGAGAGAGAGAAAGAAAGAAAAAGGGAGAGAGAGAGGAAAGAAAAATATATGAGAGAGAGGGAAAGAAAAAATATGAGAGAGAGGGAAAGAAAAATATGAGAGAGAGAGGGAAAGAAAAAATATGAGAGAGAGAGGGAAAGAAAAAATATGAGAGAGAGAGGGAAAGAAAAAATATGAGAGAGAGAGGGAAAGAAAAAATATGAGAGAGAGAGGGAAAGAAAAAATGGGAGAGAGAGGAAAGAAAAATGGGAGAGAGAGAGGGAAAGAAAAAATGGGAGAGAGAGAGGGAAAGAAAAAATGGGAGAGAGAGAGGGAAAGAAAAAATGGAGAGAGAGAGAGAAAAAAAATGAGAGTGAGAGAGAAAAAATGAGAGAGAGAGAGAGAGAGAGAGAGAGAGAAAGAACTTTTCAGAAATTCTTTAATAAAATAAAAAAAATGCCCTGGAAAACCTATACCTCCTCTCCAACACCCACATTCCTACCAATCTCAAAAACATTTCTCTTCATTATTCTTCCCTGACACCTACCCAGATACCACCCTTTCTAATGCCAAGAAACCATTTTTTGTTTGTTTCTTTCTTTCTCCAAGTCCTTTTCCTCTCCTCTTCCACACAGACACCAAAGACAAACTGATCCCGTTTTTTGATAAGGACTAAATTAAGTCTATCAATGAGAAATTAGGTGAACTTGTCACACTTCCAAGTCAAGATAGAGAACTCTGACAAATAGACAGGGCCTGGCTCCCTTCACTGACCCTTAGTAAGGACTGAGGAGAGAAAAATGTAGACCTCAGGAAGGTTAACTCCTAAATGGCACAAGCATTTCAAAGCATATTAGTCAGAGCCGCCTCCCAGGAAGAAAAGCCAAAAAGCAGAGCAGATACCATCAAGACAAGAAAAAACAAATTTAGGCAGAGACAAAGGACAAATGCACTTTGAGCTAAGCCAACTTATTTATGTGCCAGGTCCTTTCAGGTTGTAATTGATCATGGCTCTCCACAATTTCCTGTCCTTCACAGATAAAATTTTCTCCTTTTGTTATTTCTCCTAAATCCTGTTCCATCATTCATTTACTCAAGCTCACTAAGTTGATTATGCATTGTTTTTCTCTATCCCTCTTGCCTCTGTGAGTATCATATTTTCCAAGCCCTCTTTCCACATTATGTGCCCTAGAAATTTCAACTGACTTGTTCCTGATGTTAAGTATAAATTTTCTTACAAACATTAAAAGCCTGTTTAGAATGTATATGGATGGCTATTTCGAATATCTCAACAACCTGTTCACATCGGTTATCTTCCACATATATCCATATGAGCTGTGCATTTTACACTGTAACCTTCTACTTTGAGTGACCCTTGGGGCTTTTACAGGGTGAACATCATTGTTAAAAAAAACAAAACAAAAAAAAACAATTATTTTCTTTAAAAATATATTTAATGTTTTTTTTATGTAAACAAGGTTTTATCCTCCTAGCTCAAAAATATGACATGATTTACCAAACACCCGAACTTATTTCCATATGAATTTCTGGGAGTTATTATGTCCACTATATACATGTGGAATATTGTCTTCATCTTTGTTGCCGTCATCACATTTCGACCATTGTGCTCTCCAGCCTTCATCAGGTGTCTATCGATCCAAGTAACCCACAAGGAATTCCAAACTGAACCAATTATTTACTCTATGGGGATAAATTGTTCTCATTCCACTGCCCATATCTAGTGAAAACTCATCTAGTTCTGATTTTTTAATGCTGCTCAGTTATTGCTTGCCCTATTATCACCAAGTCCAAGTACTAGGCTATAGTCCCATAGTCGTATGACTATGGGACTATAGCCTAGTACTTGGACACTAGCCTAGTAGATTAAAACATCGGTTCATGAATTTGGGGACATAGTAATTGTGAATTCAATGTCTGGGCAGGACAGTGTGTACTTGGAAGCAAGGTCCTTAGGAATTGCATGAATGCATCTCTTTCTACTCCAGCTCTGGGTTAAATAGCAGGCTAGCACTCTCACCTTAGATGGCAGGCAGTCTATAAAAATTAAACTGTTTTAATTAGTCTTAATTTATTAAGACAAGACCTAAAATGTATATACATGAGTGTATGCATGAAAGTGTTGGAAAGTTGTCAGCTTAAGTTATTTCCCAAATTTTCCACAGATGAAACATTGCAAACTTCTTTCCACTCTACTGCTATTTATATAGCAGATGTTCAGATTAGCATTCCTTTGTTCTAACAGTTCAGACTTTTCCCTGCTACAACCTGCCATGCCACATACTGCTCCATATTCCATTGGTAAGGTGGAAGTGCCATTCAGGCAGCTTCTTCCCCAGACTTGTTCCTTTGAAAAATAAACTCCCGAGAGGGTGCTTCCACAGTCGCTATGATCTTAACTTCTTCAAGTCTAACACCAACTATCCTACATATCTTCATAATCTATACATACTTACTCTTGTTACACCCATCTCATTCATTTATCATTCTACCTTGAGTGGCTCTTGGGCCTTGTATTAAGTGAACAACAGTCTTAAAAACTTCTTCAAGTCTAGCACCAACTATCCTACATATCTTCATAATCTATACATACTTCCTCTTGTTACACCCATCTCATTCATTTATCATTCTACCTTGAGTGGCTCTTGGGCCTTGTATTAAGTGGACAACAGTCTTAAAAACTTCTTCAAGTCTAGCACCAACTATCCTACATATCTTCATAATCTATACATACTTCCTCTTGTTACACCCATCTCATTCATTTATCATTCTACCTTGAGTGGCTTTTGGGCCTTGTATTAAGTGAGCAACAGTCTTAAAAAATTTTTTGAAGAAGAGTTTTTTGGTGTGGCTGAGAACTTTTCAGCAACATATTGCAAATAGATATGCCATATTTTTGGTGGATAAGATTCACTATTGTATGAGAAAGCATTTATTCTAAGAGCATTATAATCTATAATAAATGCATAATTACTATGATTATGTACTCTTATATTATTATAATCAGGTACTTTTAATTAATTATTTTTTTCTTATAGCTACTTGTTACACCAGTTAAGTTATTTTTGTTTTTTCTAACAAAAACTATATTTTGAAGTCAGTAGAATTAGTTTTAAATCCATTTAGGAAACAAAGTAAAATGGTTCATTCACTCCAGATGCTGAGCATTCATAAACTTCAGCATTCATGAAATATGAGAAAGCCACAATTTTTTTTTTTGTTGTTGTTGGGAGGGAGAGAAATGATTAATAAACTAAAACAAATGAAAATGGAATCATTATATCTGTACATCCAAATAGGAGATACAGCTCGGATTAAGGAATCGGAGAGCCGAGTTTGAATTCCATTACATTCACTTACGTACTAATACCCTTGAGAAAGGTATGAACTCTCTTCTTCTCTCCTCCAGCTATGGGTAAATAGCAGGACAGACAGGGTTCTATAGCCTTAGATGGCAACTAGTCTATCGCAGAAAGAAATCGCAACCTACTGGGGAAAAAAATCTGCCTCGTCAGTCATGTATCGAAAGATACATTATCGTCTAGGCGTGTATCTCGCATGGCACATAACTGACTCTTGGGAGTGGTATGAATCCTCTTCTCCCCACAGCTATGGGTAAATAGCAGGACAGACCAAGTTCTATAGCCTTGGATGGCAACTGGTCTAGTGCAGAAAGAAATGGTAACCTACTGCAGGAAAAAAATCTGCCTCGTCAGTCATGTATCAAAATATACATGATCCCCTGAGGGTGGATCTCACATGGCACATAACTGACTGACATCCAAAGATCCTCTAAAAAGGGAGCACACATGATGAAAACATAACCCAAACTTTTATCGTCAAAATCTTTATTATTAAGAGGAAAGACCGAATGATTTTTGATTATTAAATTGTATTTATTTATTTATTTTTTTCTTAATCAGTTTTAGAACATTAAAAATTCCGACTGAAAAACTTTCTTGCATCAGCGGGTGACCATAATAAGTATCAGGCAGTCAACACCTCATAAAAACACCTCCATAAGTGGTAAAAAAAATGCATTTCTGTGATATTTAAAACCAAATGTAGGTAATATTCGTTTCAAATCAGATGAATTAAACTTTAAATCAACTCATATGCCTCAAATAAAGTTTCAGAAAATATTTTATTTTTGGAAGATTTTTATTTTTTTTTTTTTTTTTACTGCTATGGCCCAGTTCCTTGTACCACGGTGATAGTCCAAGGTAGAACCAATAAAGAAGAACTCAAACACAGGTATGGAATAACACAGATATATTACAAACAGGAATATATACAGAGAAGTAGAAGTGTTAGTATAAACAATCAGGTTTAGTAGAGAGAACAATGTAGTCTTGACCAGTATCACTATTCCAATGTCTTGCAGTAATTATCTGAACACAACTGTTTCAGACTGCCTCTGATTCGACTCTTGACTCAACTTGAACTACTGACTATATTTAGTCGCAGTATTGAGGCGCAGTATTTATTAAGTATAGAATAGTCCATTATTATTATTACGGGCAAGACCCCATAACATTTACTAAAAGAGAATTAGGCTGTGCTGAGATAAATTTTTTTTAGTAATTTTAAATAATAAACTCATTCCAATCAAATTAAATTCATTTTGAAATAAACAATGTATTTTGCTTATTGGAAATATTAAATTTAATCCGTTAGCTTGAAATTAAAACTATAAGAACTTCAAGAAAAGCTTATGTACTACAAAACAAAAGTAATAGCAAATTATATTCATCTATTGTCTACTTGTATGATGGAGACACGGTGGGGTAGTGGATAGCAGCTTGGATTGAGGAATTGTAGAGCCGAGTTCAAACTCCAGTCAAATCCATTACATTCAGTCACGTGCTAATACCCTTGGGAAAGGTATGAATCCTCTTCTTCCACCAGCTACGGGTAAATAGCAGGACAGACAGGGTTCTATAGCCTTGGATGGCAACTGGTCTAGGAGAAAGACAACTCTGAATTCAAAACCTGCGAAGAGTCAGTCGGGGACCTTGTGCCAAAGAGTGCATTAGGTCACTGTATTCAGCCTTTCAGAAAGGGTGGTTGGTTCTGCACAAAACATTCATCACTATAATTAAATCATGTGTTTGTGACTGGTTGTCAGTTCCTAGATACTGAGCTGCTTGACTCTCATATGTCAAATATGACAGAAGAGTCAGCCATATATAGGAATTCCTTGATTAGTGTAGCTAATGTGTAATTAAAAGATACACATTAATTGAACATAAACAAAATTGACAAACAAAACAGTTACTCATTCTCCATTTATAAATTTTTAATCAATAACAATTAAAAAAAAAAAAAACATACATCAATTTTCAATTACTATGCTCAATACTGAGTAGAGCAAATATAATTTATTCGGAAATTATAACAAACATGTTATAAAATCACTACAAAAATAGCCATTTTGTTTCAACACTTGTGGTGTCTTATTATTTATGTTATACTTTTCAAATAAATTATATTTGCTCTACTCTGTATTGAGCACTCTTAAGAACAGTGTTTTTTTTTCATTATTGAAATTTATTCCATATACACAAATCCTATACTTGGATATATATATAAGTTTCATTAAAAATAAGAGACAAGGTACTGCATTTTTGTAATAAAACAAGCTAAATAATACACAATTATTAAATTACATGACAGCTGTCAACAAGGAAAGTAACAGTATAACATTCAGAAAAGAACTTTGCAGCAAATAATGCAGTACCTTGCCAGTCATTTTTAATGACACCTGTATAAAAGGATTGCTGCCTAAATACACAATTTTATCTCTATCTATAAAAGGCAGGATGTGTGTGTGTGTGTGTGTGTGTGTGTGTGTGTGTGTGTGTGTGTGTGACGAATGCACGGCCAATTTGTACCAAAATTTACATGCACTTAGCGGGAAGGCCAAGACCAACTTTGCATTTCCCAACTCCTATCGATAGTGGAAATAATCAATTTTTTCATGCTTCTATGGCAGTTTTCATGTGGTTTGCGGCCATTTTCTACTGGCCAGAGTGAGAGCCTATAACTGGCTGCCACGAATAGGCAGGAAGATTCTATTGGCCAGCGTGAGAGCCAACAGCTGACTGACATGAATGTTAACTAGCATGCTAGCATGCAAAAAAAAAAAAAAAAAAAAAATCAATAGCTGCATTCATCACAAGTGGGA
This sequence comes from Acanthosepion pharaonis, assembly GCA_903632075.3. Taxonomy (NCBI): domain Eukaryota; kingdom Metazoa; phylum Mollusca; class Cephalopoda; order Sepiida; family Sepiidae; genus Acanthosepion; species Acanthosepion pharaonis. Next base: position 1,643,492 of record CAHIKZ030003453.1, on the reverse strand, counting down.
AAAATTTAAATCTGCATGGCACTTTACTCCAATTGGCTCATTCGTTTGCTTAAACTCAACGTTGATTATGATTCCGCAGAACTGGGTTGGGTGTGAAAAAGTATTTGTTGTTAACATTCTTTTTTCATTCGGTTTTTCCAGTTACGAGTCCTTTTTTTTTTTTTTTTTTAAAGCTGATCGTTTTGTATTCATTTTGTTTAGTTCTTTTTTGGTAACAGATTTAATGTTTAGTATAGAGCTTAGAAAAAATTCGCAGTGTGAGATAGGCAAGAAGTAAGGCATGTAGCAACATCAGCAAGGCAAAGGCACTCCTTTAAAGTCAAGGAAGGGCAAAAATATTTTAATACAAGTGACAGTGATTGCTGTACGAGTCGTACGATTTTTGAATCAAGCACGGGCAATGCCGGGCCATGTAGCTAGTTTATTTAGTTGAATCCACAATCTTGGTTTTAACTTTATGATCTCCTCAGACTTTTATAAAAATTTTGATAACAATCACTTGAGGATACCTTAAGGCTGAAACCAATTTAGTGGATTCAACTGACCTCCTGATTTTTTTAAATTAAAGGCTGTACATGTTATTTTTACTTCTGTTTTTTCATACATGTATTAAGCACTTTTTTATATTACTGTTTCCTGGTTTGATTCAACTCTGACCATTAACCTATATATATATATATATATATATATATATATATATATTATTATATATATTGTTATACATTATTTATATAGACAAATATTTCAGTAAATGCTATGTTAATATTAAATTGTGTTAACAACATTTACTGGCCTGAACACCCAAGAAATTTTCATAGAAAAAAATGCGTCCTCCAACTGGAATCGATTCCTGACACCAAAACAAGGTAAAATGTCCAATATGAACATTTCAGAGTATTTGGATGGCAATGTGAGGACAGTACAGAGGAATCAGAAAGAGTTGGATGAGTCTAATGGTGATTACGAAGGTACAGCAGTTCAGAAAATTCAATGAACATTCTGATAAGAGAAGAACTCCCAAATTTATAGGTGAGGGTTTTCCTCATTATGTTGTTATTGTAAGAATAACAATGGCAACACTCTATGCACCACGTGATGTTCTTTGCAGGAATTATCACAAATATTCTACTGAATAAATAGTCTAGGAAGCTTTACCGATAAAATAATTATGTAAATTACTTATACTTCCACGAATCAATCAATTTAAAATGATTTTTTTTAGTGTATGAATAATTTTGTCTTTTCCTATTTTGCATAATTTGCTGTCAAATTTGTTGCCTTTAACCTCTTGTTCTGAAAATTGAGTTTTTGTATACCTCTATGTGCTTATTAACGTCTAAAAACCTGGCACCATACAGGCATTAGATTTTCAGAAATGGATAAAAGTATTAAAAATTGATGGGTGTACAAATAATTTCATCGTTATATATATATATATACGTGCACAGACACACAACATATTTATAAACAAAGAAAAATATGCTCACACACACACACATAGCTATATACACAAATACATTCACACACACACATAGCTATATACACAAATACATTCACACACACACATACCTATATACACAAATACATTCACACACACACATACCTATATACACAAATACATTCACACACACACATACCTATATACACAAATACATATACACACACACAGCCATATACAAAATACATTCACACACACACATATATACACAAATACATTCACACACACACATACCTATATACACAAATACATTCACACACACACATAGCTATATACACAAATACATTCACACACACACAGCTATATACACAAATACATTCACACACACAGCTATATACACAAATACATTCACACACACAGCTATATACACAAATACATTCACACACACACACACAGCTATATGCACAAATACATTCACACACAGCTATATACACAAATACATTCACACACACACACACAGCTATATGCACAAATACATTCACACACAGCTATATACACAAATACATTCACACACAGCTATATACACAAATACATTCACACACACACACATAGCTATATACACAAATACATTCACACACAGCTATATGCACAAATACATTCACACACAGCTATATACACAAATACATTCACACACACACACAGCTATATACACAAATACATTCACACACACACAGCTATATACACAAATACATTCACACACACACAGCTATATACACAAATACATTCACACACACACAGCTATATACACAAATACATTCACACACACACAGCTATATACACAAATACATTCACACACACACAGCTATATACACAAATACATTCACACACACACAGCTATATACACAAATACATTCACACACACACATATATATATATGTGCACAAACACACATCTTCAGAAATATGCACACACACAATGTGTATGTATAATATATATAAATACACAAACAAATATGCACATAAACACACACACACATATATATATATATATACATACAAATATACATACACAAACACACACATATATATATATACACATACACACACACATATATATATATATATATATATATACACATACACAAACACACACATATATATATATATATATACACACAAACACACATATCTATATACACACACACAAATCTATATACACACACATCTATACACACACACATATCTATACACACACACAAACACACATATCTATACACACACACATATCTATACACACACACAAACACACACACATATCTATACACACACACAAACACACATATCTATATACACACACATATCTATACACACACAAACACACACACATATCTATACACACACAAACACACACACATATCTATACACACACACATATCTATACACACACAAACACACACACATATCTATACACACACACATATCTATACACACACAAACACACACACATATCTACACACACAAACACACACACACATATCTATACACACACACATATCTATACACACACAAACACACACACAAACACATATCTACACACACACATCTATATACACACACAAACACACACACATATCTATACACACACACACACACACATCTATACACACAAAACACACACACATATCTATACACACACACATATCTATACACACACAAACACACACACATATCTATACACACACACATCTATACACACACAAACACACACACAAACACATATCTATACACACACACAAACATATCTATACACACACAAACACATATCTATACACACACATATATACACAAACACAAATATATACATACACAAATATACACAAACACACACACATATATACATACACAAATATATACACACACAAATATACACACACACACACACATATATATACACACACATATATACACACAAACACATATATATACACAAACACACATATATATACACAAATATACAAAAACACACACATACACAAAATATACAAACACACACATATATATACACACAAAATATACACAAACACACACACATATATATATGTATACACACACAAATATACACAAACACATATATATATATATACATACAAATATACACAAACACACATATATATATATATATATATATACAAATATACACAAACACATTATATATATATATATATACATACAAATATACACAAACACATTATATATATATATATATACAAATATACACAAACACATTATATATATATATATATATATATATACACAAACACATTATATATATATATATATATACATACAAATATACATAAACATTTATATATATATATATATATATACATACAAATATACACAAACACATTATATATATATATATATATACATATATATATAAATATATATATATATATATATATATATATATATATATATATACATACAAATATACACAAACACATTATATATATATATATACAAAAATATACACAAACACATTATATATATATATATACATAAAATATACAAAAACATTATATATATATATATATATATATACATACAAATATACACAAACACATTATATATATATATATATATATATATACATACAAATATACACAAACACATTATATATATATATATACATACAAATATACACAAACACACACATATATATATATACATACAAATATACACAAACACACATATATATATATATATATATATACATACAAATATACACAAAACACATTATATATATATATATATATACATACATACAAATATACACAAACACATTATATATATATATATATATACATACAAATATACACAAACACATATATATATATATATACATACAAATATACACAAACACATATATATATATATATACATACAAATATACACAAACACATATATATATATATATATACATACAAATATACAAAAACACATATATATATATATACATACAAATATACATAAACACACATATATATATATATATATACAAATATACACAAACACATATATATATATATACATACAAATATACACAAACACATATATATATATATACAAATATACACAAACACATTATATATATATATACATACAAATATACACAAACACATTATATATATATATACATACAAATATACACAAACACATTATATATATATATACATACAAATATACACAAAACATTATATATATATATATACAAATATACACAAATATATATATATACATTAAATATATATACATATATATATATATATATATATATATATATATATATATATATATATATATATATATATATATATATATATATATATATATATATATACACACACACACACAGAGAAATATACATACATATATATATATATATATATATACACACCCACCTAACTTTCAGGTCCCTGAGTGAAAAAACATTTGTTTCCAATTAAGAAGGCTATAATTATGTTCCCCTCCTCATTAATCCCAGTTTTATATATTTACATATCCACAGATTATTTCTCTCCTCCCTGCACTATAGTGGTGAGATTCCAATAAGGACTGGGTAGCAGCCATCACCCCTTTCACCACTCAGCCACCCCATTAGCCAGAAGAAGCCACCCAACCAAGAAATCAAGAAAACTACTCAGAAGCCTTTAGAAATTGAACAAGTCTTCACAGTGAATTCTCTCTCTGAGATATTTTCAGAAACTGAACAGAATGTGGGGTGGGGGACATGAAACAGGCATAGTTTGAGAGAACCCGCATAAAAAAAAAAAAAAAGACATTATTATAAAGTTTATTTTTGTTTTGTTTTTTTATGTTTATTTTTATTTTTTTTTATAGCTGTCTGAGCTAATGAAAAGCTTAACAAAGAGAGACAGGGAAAGGAGCGAAAAACAAATGGCAGAGTTTGAAAAGTAAGGCTTTGGTGATATACAAAGAGTACTGGGAGATATATACCAACAGATGGCTATAAAGCATAAAACAAAAAAAAAAAAAATATCAGTGTAGGGAGAAATAAACAGAGAATGCTGGGTGAGTAGGGGTAGATCTGGCCCGTTGCCTTGTGTAAGGTAGTTGGGTGGATATTGTGGTGGGTGGATTACCAGGATACAAATAAAAAGTAGTTTCACAGTCCACTCGTGAGAGTTTATTGATCAGAACAGGAAAAGATGTGGAATAATCAAGTCTTAATTAATTGTCTTGGTCAGACAGTGTGAAAATATAAAACAAAGAAAACATCTCCTGTTCATATCAGTTCCCACTATATATATATATATATATATATATATATATATATATTATACACAGACATTACTTAAACATTACAAGCTTGACTTTTCTTAGAATTCTTATTAAAGGAAAAATCTGCGCTTTCCAGCAGGATTTGAATCTGCATCCCCTATGAGAAACCAATGTTACACCCAATAGGCTTTGGACCTCTCAGCAGTTTCTCATAGGGATACAGTTTCCAATCTTGCCAAAGATCATGGATTTTCCTTTAATAAGATTTCTCAGACTATTTAAGCCAGTAACTGAAAATAAATAGATATACTATTTAATGAATAAAAAACAGTGTCTACTCAAAGACTAGAATCCACTAAAAAATAATGTTTAATAAATTCTGACGGATTAATGAATAAAAAAAGCCATCCCTTTTTTAGAAATTGCTTTGTTTACGTCAGTATATGAAACTGAAGCAGATATGTCTATTTTGGGAATCAGAGAAAGATCTGTGTTTAAAAGCACAATTCAACTTTGTTTGACCATCAAACATTCAAGCCGGTAGACAAAAATAAACTTAATATTTAATAAATAAATAGAGCATTTACTCAAATACGAGTATCTACTAAAAATAATGTTTAAAGATTTAAAAGTTTATAAATTATCTGGATTAAAATAAAAAAAAATTTAAAAAAATGAAAACAATTCTTGTAAAAATTCATTATTCATCGAAATTTTTTTTTTTTCTTAAGACAGTCGTGTCCATAATATATCTTATACATAAAAGCACTTAAAACCTTTTCTAATTAGATAATAGTGATTTTCCAAGCATAGCTTAGATGTGGCACAAGGCCGAAAGTATGGGGCACCCAGTGAGAATCAAACTCACTACTCGGTCGTAACTGTTCTAGTGAGACAAACTTGCTAACCATTACACCACCTCGGGATGCCCAAAGTTATTTTCTAAGCATAGCTTAGATGTGGCACAAGGCTGAAAGTATGGAGCACCCAACGAAGATTGAACTCACTTTTCAGTCGTAACTGATCTAGTGAGACAAGCTTGCTAAGAATTACACCATGCCAAGGAACCCATATCGTGATTTTCCAAGCATAGCTCAGATGTGGTACAAGGCCGAAACTATGGGGCACCCAGTGAGGATCGAATTCACTACTCTGTCTCAATTGTTCTCGCGAGACAAGCTTGCTAACCATTACACCACCTCGAGATGCTCAAAATATTGATTTTCTAAGCATAGCTTAGATGTGGCACAAGGCCAAAAGGTATGGGGCACCCATTGAGGATCGAACTCACTACTCAGTTGTAATTGTTCTAGCAAGACAAGCTTGTTAACATTATGCCATGCCGAGGTGCCCAATCTTTTCTAATTAAATAATATGTGAGTTTTATTGCATTTTTTATTTTATGGTTCCGAGCAGATTTTCCGTAACTGAGGGTCCTGCTTGTCCTCACAAATTTGATTGAAATACTTTATATCACTTTAAATGTTATTTTTAATGGAGACCCGTATTTCAGTAGGTGCTCCATTTATTTATTAAATATATTTATTTATTTTCATCTACCAGCCTGAATGTGTGAGAAACTTTAAAGAAAACTTTGCGTTTCCTTGGTTGACAAAAATAATACATAATAAATATACTGTTCAATAAATAAAGGGAGCACCTACTCAAATAAGAGTATCTCCTAAAAATAACAACACAATCTTCAGGTGCTGATTTACTATTAAATAATTTAAATTATATATATATATATATATATATATATATACACACACAAGCAGTATAACCCATCCTCAACCGGGCAGATTTGAGACAGAAAATAACCCTTGGTAAAAGAACTGGGCAGGTTCGGGATGAAAAGAAGCCTTGATGAAAAACTTGGCAGGTTCAGGACGAAAAGAAGTCTCTGCGAAAGAACTTACAAGGGTATTAGCAATGTATGTATGTATGTATGTGTGTGTGTGTGTGTGGGCATGTGGCCAAGTGGTTAGAGTATTCACTTTCTGACCATGAAACTCAGGTTCAAATCTCACCATAGTCAATTTGTCAGGAAGGTAACTTCTTGTTATCAGCCTCAATTCCAGCATGTGGCTCCTTTGCAAAGAGCCTGAAAACCATACTACAGGTTCACCCAAGAAGTAATTTATAGAAAGAATTAATTAGCAATATTAATGTGATTAATGTTTAAATCACTTTGCTAACAAGACTTAATGAGACATTAAATTACTATCAATGGCTTGAATAATACGATGTTTATATTTGAGTTATCATATGGAATTGACAAGCCAAGTACTTTCAACAATTTCAAATTGTCATCTTCAAGGTGCAATATTTCCATATACAGGCAAAACACTAAGACGAAACATGTGTAATGTAGACTGAAAGATGTTTTTTTTTTGAAAAATATGCTATTTATTGACAGTGATATTATTTTGGAGCATGCAATGCCATGACGCTATAGTTCTTGTTCAAATCAATCAAGCGAGAATTTTGTTTGAATTTTGTAATGTGATAAATCCACAAAATTTTGTTGTTATATGCTTTTCAGTTGACATGGGCTTAAGTATAATCCAGTTAGTAGAGTAAAATGTAAAATACTTTTTACACAAGAAAAGCTCTGGTGGTGTTAGGTCTGGTAATCGTGACAGCCACTCAACTGCTCCACATCATCCTATCCACCTTCTCAGCTCAAAAACAAAAAAAAAAAAAAAAAAAGAAGGAGGCAGGAGACACATTACCTTCAACTCTCTCTCTCTATATATATATATATATATATATATATATATATATATATATATACATACACACACACAATGAGATGGTTAAGTTCTCAGCCCAACCAAGTTATGCTTCATATAAAAAAATAAATTCAATGTCTGATCAGATTTTGCTAAACGATTTAGGCTGAGAATGCACTTCTGATTTGTAGAAATATGAATGTGCTGAAAATTCTGAGCTTAATCAGTAAATCCCAAACTTTTCAGCACCTTACTCAGAATTGCACTGCAGCCATACCAGCAGTTGTATGTCTAAAGCAAGACAGCTGGATGGAGCACATCCCTCCTCAGTCTCAAACAATTATAGGTAATAGTCATTTGTTTTTTCTCATCAGATAAAAATAAAGAACATTCTTACCACAATTTGCCATTTTGCTTTCAACATTTGAACAGGAAACATGAAGAAAGAGTACTCACCTAGAAGCAAAAAAAGAAAAATATTCATTATTTTATCACTTCAAAAACTGGATGAATTTGTAAGAAAATCAAATTTCTATTATCCATATTCAAACTACTATTTTTTTTTTTTTTTTTTTTTTTTTTAAATATTTCACCCCATGCAAGGCAATAAAGTCACTAAGATGCAAGGAGCTCATGAGTGTGAAAGAATATCAGAAAAAGAAAAATATTATTAAGGAAAGAACAGGTTGGTTTGGTTTATTTTGTTTAGTGGCATATCGACACATCTATGGGTTATTTAATGTCAAAATCTAAATATTTTGAACACAATTTTATGGCTTCAACTAAATCTATTTGGAACGCAATTGTATGCCAACAACAACAGATAAAATGTATTGTTGGTTGATCTTGTTTAGTGGCATATGAACCTCTATGGGTTATTTAATGCCGAAATCTAAATATTTCGAACACAATTCCATACCTTTAACTAGAGATAAAATGCATTGTTTGTTGGTCATTTAGCTAGAAATGTACTGCTAGTCAATTTACTATAAATATATTTTCATACTTTCATTGTGTTTTGTTTTTGTTTGGGGTGGGTCATTATTGGCCCATAGTTGGGACTCTACCAAGTGCTACCATCCAGAGTCAGAGTGGACCTGGAAACAACAGGGAATTAAGGGGTGATTCCATATTCTTCAAAACCTCCAATCTCCCAATTACAAGACTTGATGCCAGATTGAAAGAACAGGAATTAAGACAGAAGATAATCATTGACATTGCATTTAAATTTTTGAAGATCAAACTTGACTAAAAAGCAAGAAGCTAAAAGAGTTCCACAAGTGAGAAGTGCCAGAGTAGAAACTTATAGAAGTCAAAATTGCTAGATGTAACAGTAAGATGATGAAACCTAACTGCCAATCTAGTACTGTGCTTAAATTTGTAAAGTTGAGGTACCAAAGAGAAATAATTACCTTGAAAGTATTTATAGAAAACGCATGGGGAAACTATGTTACAGTATTGGGGAAGTGACCTATTGCCCACATTTGTTGTTATTAGAAAATTTTTACCATTGTGCTCTACAACTTAGGTATAGAAATAAATATTATATGGGGAACCTATTTAAGGAATTTATGGAAAGGTCTCAGCAGTATTAAAGAAATAGAAAGTAGTGGTAAATGTAATAAAGTGTGACAGCAACTATATTAGCAGCAGGCAGGCAAAAAGAACATTAGGTTTAAAGCTCCAGGATCTAGGGTCAAGATTGTCCCACAGGACAACAACTGACAGGACTAAAACATTGATTCACAAATTTGGTGACAAAGTAATTTAGAGTTCAATCTTTGGGCCGAATTGTATAAACTTAGACGGAGTACAAACAGCAATAAGTGACATTATTTACATGATTCAGACTATTGTCCCCATTTTTGTCGTCATATTTATCACAACATTTCGGCTGTTGTACACTCCGGCCTTCTTCAGGTGGTTGGAATGTTGGACTGAACCCTTTATTTCGCTCGCTGGGATAGACTGTTCTAGTTCCACATCAGTTATCAGTTAACTGATATCCCTTAGACATGGCACGTGGAACTAGAACTGTTTACCCCAGTGTGCGAAATAAAGGGTTCAGTTCGACATTTGTACCACCTGAAGAAGTTTGGAGCGTACAACAGCCAAAACGTCGGGATAAATATGGCAACAATGATAATGAAAGTCCGAGCAATGTAAATAGTGTACATAATACCTCATCTCAGAAATATAGACAGATACAGAAAAAAAATACTTTAGCATTTTTACCGATGGATGCTGTCCAATAACGGAAGATGAGAGGAATCTTTCCATTGTCTGTAATGTTCCCAAAAGACCGTTATTAAATAAAAACTCAGTAAACCCTTGCACAGTGGATAAAGGCGTTGGTTAGATCCAGTGACAAGACCCGGTGAGCGAAATAAAGGGTTCAGTTCGACATTCCAACCACCTGAAGAAGGCCTGAGTGTACAGCGGCCGAAACGTTGTGATAAATATGACGACAAAGATGGGGACAATAGTCCGAATAATGTAAATAATGTACATAATACCTCATCTCAGAAATATAGACAGATACTGAAGGATTGGATAAATATGACAACAAAGATGGGGACAATAGTCCGAATAATGTAAATAATGTACATAATACCTCATCTCAGAAATATAGACAGCAATAAGTGAGCTGTACAAAATGAGACATCCTTAAGCATGATCAATGAAATGAGAATAATCTATTAAATAAAGGAGTATGTTCAAAATTTCCTGAAGATTAACCAGGTCAACAGACACCTGAAGAAGGCCTGAGAGCATCATGAACATGAGGAGATTAGTCTGAATATAAATAATGTAAATGATTCAAATACTGATATTTAGCTTCTACTTATCCTTATCTACTTTAATATTTTCTGTAGTGAGTTTGAACCTCACCAGGGGCTTGAAAATGTTCAATCTAGTAAATAAAATAATACCGAGAAAGATAATCCAAATTAAGAGGTTTTATTTTCTCCCAAGTTTATTTGACAAATGATCAAATCTTTTTATTTGAGCATCCCTACTAGTCATTGGGTTCAAAAGCTTCAAATTTTCATTTATTCATCTTACTTGAACACTTTTGAAGTTGCAAAACCTTTAAAAGTCGGGAACAGATCATTTAAGCAGTATCAGATTGGTTATAGAAGACCAAATTCTTTTGCCAAGGGCTCTTTTCATGAAGAATCTACTCCATTCTTTCATCGAAAGATCTTTTTGTCCAGAATTCATTCCATTATTTCATCAAGAGCTCTTTTTGTCCAGAATTCATTCCATTCTTTCATCAAGAGCTCTTTTTGTCCAGAATTCATTCCATTCTTTCATCAAGAGCTCTTTTTGTCCAGAATTCATTCCATTCTTTCATCAAGAGCTCTTTTTGTCCAGAATTCATTCCATTCTTTCATCAAGAGCTCTTTTTGTCCAGAATTCATTCCATTCTTTCATCAAGAGCTCTTTTTGTCCAGAATTCATTCCATTCTTTCATCAAGAGCTCTTTTTGTCCAGAATTCATTCCATTCTTTCATCAAGAGCTCTTTTTGTCCAGAATTCACATCTTTCTTGCACCCAGGCTCATTGTTCCAAGTTTTTTCACCAGGGCTTCTTTTCGTCCAAAACCTGTCCAGTTTTTTCGCCAGGGCTTCTTTTCGTCCTGAACATGTCCAGTTCTTTCACCGGGGCTTCTTTTCATTCTGAACATGTCCAGTTCTTTCACCGGGGCTTCTTTTCATTCTGAACATGTCCAGTTCTTTCACCGGGGCTTCTTTTCATTCTGAACATGTCCAGTTCTTTCACCGGGGCTTCTTTTCATTCTGAACATGTCCAGTTCTTTCACCGGGCTTCTTTTCATTCTGAACATGTCCAGTTCTTTCACGGGCTTCTTTTCATTCCGAACCTGTCCAGTTCTTTCACCGGGGCTTCTTTTCATTCTGAACCTGTCCAGTTCTTTCGCCGGCGCTTCTTTCCATCCCGAACATGCCAAGTTCTATCACAGAGGCTTCTTTTCATCCTGAACCTGCTCAGTTCTTTCGCCGGGGCTCCTTTTCATCCCGAACCTGCCACATTCTTTCGCCAGGGCTCCTTTTCATCCCTAACCTGCCACATTCTTTTCGCCAGGGCTCCTTTTCGTCCCTAACCTGCCACATTCTTTTCACCAAGGCTCCTTTTCATCCTGAACCTGCCACATTCTTTCGCCAGGGCTTCTTTTCGTCCCGAAACCTGCCCAGTTTTTTCACCAAGGCTTCTTTTCATCCCAAACCTGTCCAGTTCTTTTGCCAAGGGGTCATTTTGTCTCAAATCTGCGCAGTTCTTTCACCAAGTCTCATTCCATCCAGAAATACAAAGCTGCATTTAAAAAGCAGAAGATACCTCTCAAAAAAAAAAATAAAAAATAAACAAAGTACTAAGAAACAGGTAAATTTCATTAAAAACAAAGAAAAGATTGCCAAGTTCCCATGAAAGGACATCTGTGCAAAAGTGAATATCACAGACAAACCTGGAATTTGAACTGTTCACAAATTCCACTTTTTGAGCTGATCAACACGATACTACCAGCATATCCTTGTACCAAAAATGTTACCTGTGCTTTACTCTTTGAACAACTTCTGCAGTCAAGTGTCCAAGTTTCAAGCATTTCTTCATTTATGTGTTTTGCTCCCTCAGGTGATCATGACTCTCCACAATTTCCTCATTGTAGCTCTTTGCAAGGTCTGTATTTTTTACCACTCCCCATCCCTGTTCTGCCATCCATTTACACATGCTCATTAGGTAGGTTACTCACTGTTTACTTGTATCCCTTTTGAATCCTATGTGTCCTGGGAGTGTCAAGTTTTCTAATCCTCTTTTCTTCAATACATGTTCAGAAATTTCAACAGTCTTTTTCTAATTATAAGTGACCATTTTGCTTCCATTTTCTGTAAAACTGCTTTACTTACACATTCTATTCATGGTATTCTCAGCATCCTTCTGTAGAACCACATCTGTTGCTTCCAATCTTCTTAATCTGTGAACAAATTATCCAGCATTTTCTGCCATACAGGAGGATTCATATTACACTACTCTTTCCATTGTTTCTGTTGCCTCAAGTCTCTTCTTCATCTGTGAAGACAATGTCCAGCATTCACTGCCATATAGGAGGGATTGATATTACATAGTAGTTCAGCACTTCTTTGTTTCTAATGAAATTTTCCTATTTCTTAATACTTTGCTTAGCTTTTAGAAGGTATTTTTCATTATTCCAATGCACCTTTGGATTTCGCTATCATATTTTTCATTGTTTGTTAAAATCCATCTATCGTTTCATATTAACAACTCCAATTCGTAGCTCATATCTTGGGTTTTTTCTCATGGCGATAATCATACATTGTCTTCTTTCGCCAGACAACAACATTAAATACTGTAAATACAATTTTTTTGTAAATAATCCCCTGCTGAAACAAGGTCACATATGCTCACGGATCTTATTAGCTATAAATTAATATTTTTTTCTCCCTAAAGAACAGTGAACTACGGCAACAGAAATAAAACCATTGATTGTTAGAAGGAGTCCACAGCCGTGAGCTCAAGTACGAAGTGGGGAATCACTGAATAGATATGCTAATAAGACATACTTGGACAACATGATGGTTTGCATGCATAGCCATTGACAACATGATGGACATTTTGTTTCAGGTTTATTTCCTTCGGCTCTTGTCCATTTACCTGCTCCATTCTTTTTCCCCTGACAGACATATTATTTTGCAACAAACATTGTCAAAGGTAATTGGTTTTTTTCTGTGTTTATTGTTGTTACAAATGTAATTTTTTTTTTAACAGATGTTGAGGACACTGTTTCTACTAGTGGTAGGAGTTAATGGAAGAAGAGTTGTAGGGAGAGGATAAAAAGAGAGAATACAGTGGTGGAAGGCAGGCAGGCAAACAAAGAGAGAGAGAGAGAGAGAGAATACAGTGGTGGAAGGCAGGCAGGCAAACAAAGAGAGAGAGAGAGAGAGAATACAGTGGTGGAAGGCAGGCAGGCAAACAAAGAGATAGACAGAGAGAAAATACAGAGGTAGGTGGCAGGCGAATGAAAGGAGAGAGAAAGAGAGAATACAGAGGGAGGTGGCAGGCGAATGAAAGGAGAGAGAAAGAGAATACAGAGGGAGGTGGCAGGCGAATGAAAGGAGAGAGAAAGAGAATGCAGAGGGAGGTGGCAGGCGAATGAAAGAAGAGAGAAAGAGAGAATGCAGAGGGAGGTGGGAGGCGAATGAAAGGAGAGAGAAAGAGAATACAGAGGGAGGTGGCAGGTGAATGAAAGGAGAGAGAAAGAGAGAATACAGAGGGGTGGTGGGCGAATGAAAGGAGAGAGAAAGAGAGAATACAGAGGGAGGTGGCAGGCGAATGAAAGGAGAGAGAAAGAGAGAATACAGAGGGAGGTGGCAGGCGAAATGAAAGGAGAGAGAAAGAGAGAATACAGGGGTGGAAGGCAGGCAGGCAAACAAAAGGAGAGAGAGAGAAAATACAGAGGTAGGTGGCAGGTGAAATGAAAGGAGAGAGAAAGAGAAATACAGAGGGAGGTGGGCAGGCGAATGAAAGGAGAGAGAAAGAGAGAATACAGAGGGAGGTGGCAGGCGAATGAAAGGAGAGAGAAAGAGAATACAGAGGGAGGTGGCAGGCGAATGAAAGGAGAGAGAAAGAGAATGCAGAGGGAGGTGGCAGGCGAATGAAAGGAGAGAGAAAGAGAGAATGCAGAGGGAGGTGGCAGGCGAAGGAAAGGAGAGAGAAAGAGAGAATACAGAGGGAGGTGGCAGGCGAATGAAAGGAGAGAGAAAGAGAATACAGAGGGAGGTGGCAGGCAAATGAAAGGAGAGAGAAAGAGAGAATACAGAGGGAGGTGGCAGGCGAATGAAAGGAGAGAGAAAGAGAGAATACAGAGGGAGGTGGCAGGCGAATGAAAGGAGAGAGAAAGAGAGAATACAGGGGTGGAAGGCAGGCAGGCAAACAAAAGGAGAGAGAGAGAGAAAATACAGAGGTAGGTGGCAGGCAAACAAAAGGAGAGAGAGAGAGAAAATACAGAGGTAGGTGGCAGGTGAATGAAAGGAGAGAGAAAGAGAATACAGAGGGAGGTGGCAGGCGAATGAAAGGAGAGAGAAAGAGAGAATACAGAGGGAGGTGGCAGGCGAATGAAAGGAGAGAGAAAGAGAATACAGAGGGAGGTGGCAGGCGAATGAAAGGAGAGAGAAAGAGAATGCAGAGGGAGGTGGCAGGCGAATGAAAGGAGAGAGAAAGAGAGAATGCAGAGGGAGGTGGCAGGCGAAGGAAAGGAGAGAGAAAGAGAGAATACAGAGGGAGGTGGCAGGCAAATGAAAGGAGAGAGAAAGAGAGAATACAGAGGGAGGTGGCAGGCAAATGAAAGGAGAGAGAAAGAGAATACAGAAGGTAGGCAAATGAAAGGGAGAGAAAGAGAGAATACAGAGGAGAGAATGAAAGGAGAGAGAAAGAGAAATACAGAGGGAGGTGGCAGGCGAATGAAAGGAGAGAGAAAGAGAGAATACAGAGGGAGGTGGCAGGCGAATGAAAGGAGAGAGAAAGAGAGAATACAGAGGGAGGTGGCAGGCGAATGAAAGGAGAGAGAAAGAGAATACAGAGGGAGGTGGCAGGCGAAGGAAAGGAGAGAGAAAGAGAGAATACAGAGGGAGGTGGGCAGGCGAATGAAAGGAGAGAGAAAGAGAATACAGAGGGAGGTGGCAGGCGAATGAAAGGAGAGAGAAAGAGAATACAGAGGGAGGTGGCAAGCGAATGAAAGGAGAGAGAAAGAGAGAATACAGAGGGAGGTGGCAGGCGAAGGAAAGGAGAGAGAAAGAGAGAATACAGAGGGAGGTGGCAGGCGAAGGAAAGGAGAGAGAAAGAGAGAAGGTACAGAAAGGGAGAGAAAGAGAATACAGAGGGGTGGCAGGGAAAAAGGAGAGAGAAAGAGAATACAGAGGGAGGTGGCAGGCGAATGAAAGGAGAGAGAAAGAGAGAATACAGAGGGAGGTGGCAGGCGAATGAAAGGAGAGAGAAAGAGAGAATACAGAGGGAGGTGGCAGGCGAATGAAAGGAGAGAGAAAGAGAGAATACAGAGGGAGGTGGCAGGCGAATTAAAGGAGAGAGAAAGAGAGAATACAGAGTGAGGTGGCAGGCGAAGGAAAGGAGAGAGAGAATGTGGAGGGGATGCAGACAGAGAGAGAGAAAAACAGATGACACAGGTTAAAAAATAGAACCAAGCAAATGGGGGGGGGGGCATAAAAAATAAATAAACAAAATACAAGTGAAACAAAGGAATAATTGACAAAATAAATTTTCTAGTCTTTTCCTTACATCTCTGCTTTTTTAAAATTTAGAGAAAATAAACATTTAATTTTTTTTTTTAGCATTACTAAATTTTGATTCAAAATCAAATTAATCAGAAATATTTCTATTTGGGGACATCTGGGGACCAGTATATCAAACAGGTGTGTTTGGATGTTAGTCTACTACTGGTAATTCAACTATATAAAACGGAGGATTTTTTTTTTTTTATGCGAGGCGGCCTTCTATGGCGGGAATTAAGAGAATTAAACGCCCAAAAGACGTCAACAAAACTTTAAAAACTGTGTGCGTGTGTGTGCCCCCAGGGTCAATACCATTAGAAATTTACGGATTATGAAAAGCAGTCAGACAAAATAATTAGGTGGTTTTTTTTTTTTGGTTTTTTTTTTTTAAGAGTGAGGTGGGGAGGCATAGTCACTAATTGAATTTTCTTTGTTATTCTTTGCCTCGTTCCCAGAGAAATCTTATTAAGAATTATTTGCTAGGCTTAGCCTAGTTGGGACTGAAGGCTACAAATATGGTGCACCTGGTGAGGATCCAAATCATTCAAACATTGTGAGAAACCTCCTTATATATATATATATATATATATATATATATATATATATATATATGAGGAGGCACTGTGGAGTAGTGGATAGCGGCTCGGATTGAGGAATCAGAGAGCTGAGTTCGAATTCCAGTTGAATCCATTACATTCACTTACGTACTAATACTCTTGGGAAAGGTGTAAATCCTCTTCTCCCTCCAGCTATAGCTAAATAGCAGGACAGACTGGCTTTTATAGCCTTAGATGGCAACTGGTCTAGGAGAAGGACAACTCCGAATTCAACATCTGTGGAGGGTCGATAAGGGGAACTTGTGGCATGGTTCCTGTATTCAGCCCTTCAAAAAGTGTGGTTCGTTCTGCACAAAACCTTCACCACTATAATCAAATCATGTGCTGGTGTCTGGACTGTCGGTTCCTAGGAACTGAGCTGCTTGACCCTCATATGTCGAATACAATGTGAGATGCCTTTCTGTTAGGGTGTCTAGCTAATCCTTGTTGCGGACATCTACTCAGGCACATTTGTGCTTGTCTAACACCCACAGAGCCCACGTTTTTACTGAAACTATGTTGAGCAGATATTAATTAGAGTTTGAACACAGCCAATACACTTAAGCCCTTGGTCACGATGACTTATGACTTCATGCTAGCAGAAACAATTCCATCTACCCAATTTCACTCACAAGTTTGGATCCACCCATGGTATTGTATTCAGGGACTTTTCCACTGTGCTGCACACTGGATCCCACATTAATATGCTCTTGCTATATTCGTAATAAATTTTGTTGAGTGTTGATTGGTTGATTTTGATATTCATTTGATTTAACAAAATTTATTATGAATATAGTAACAGTGATTATAACATGACTGGTCAGCTCCTTTATAGTGAAATGCTTGTTAGCAATATAGATGTTGAACATGTCAAGTTTCAAGGGTAAGGCAAGGCTCTACCTTGTTCAAAGTTCAGTCACATGAAATATATTGTGGGAAATTAAGTAATCTCGTATAGTGATTTACTAGCAGTATCAGATATGATACAAGGCCAAAAGTATGGAGGATCAAACTCACTACTCTCTCGTAATTGATCTAGTGAGACAAGTTTGCTAACCATTACCCCATGTTGAAACACCCAAATGATTTTCTGAGTGTAGCTTTGATGTGGCACAAGGCCGTAAGTATAGAGCCCCCAGTGAGGATCGAACTCACTACTCAGTCATTGATCTAGCAAGACAAGCTTGCTAACCATTACACCATGTCCAAGTGCCCAGGAGTAATCTAGTATATGGAGTAAGTGAAATTAATATCAACTGGCCTAGTTCAAAAATTCCTAATGAAGAAAAACATGCCTCCTGACAGGAATTGAAACTGTTTTCAATTTTTCCTCCATCAGCAAAACTACTCCTATACTCCCAGCATGCAGTGAGTAATTAGGCTGTGGGAGACTGCTATGATATCAATTTCACCGTTTAAGAAAATAAATAATAGAGATGTCAGCTCAAACACATGGACCCACTAAAAATAAGTGGGTTTACAATAATATGAAATAATGCCTGATTAAAAAATCCATTTACACACACAAAAATAATGCTACACAATTTAATTTGTGAAGTCACTCTGTTAATAAACTGTGGACTATTTAAGATTTACCTTGGTTACACTGCCTTGTTTTTGGGGGGTTTTTTTTGGCTTAAATTTGGACATTATTTTTCCGAATCATTTTGTGTTCAATAATAACCATATCTGTCCTTTAAAAAAATAATCATTCTGTATAAAGTAGAGAACTGCCACATGCTCAGGTCGTAAGTAGGTGCATTGTCGTGGTGAAGTAGCTATGAATTGCTCTGCCGTAATTCTTGTCTTCCCATACACTGAGGAAATCAAATGCCACAGGATCTCTCTACAGATTTGTTGATTGATCATCTGGCCCTGTGGAAAGAATGCACTGTGGACAATGCCCATAGCTCACAGCACACCCACTCATTTTATTTCAGACAGACTATATATATATATATATATATATATATATATATTAGTCCTGACATTAATATTTGTGATACTGTACACTTACAGATACTGTAATATTATACACTCTCTGGTCAAGATTCCAGAATGCATCTTTTCAGTATCTGTCTATATTTCTGAGATGGGGCATTATGTACACTATTTACATTATTCAGACTATTGTCCTCATCTTTGTTGCCATATTTATCACATTTCGACCATTGTACACACCAGCCTTCTTCAGGTGGTTGGAATGTCAAACCGAACCATTTATTTTGCTTGCTGGGATAGACTGTTCTAGTTCCATATGCCATCTTTAATGTATGTCAGTTATCAGTTATCTCCTGTTAATTCCCCTCTCAAAGTTTATCCACTGTGCCATGTGTCCGTGAGGCAGTGGAGAACTTGGAGAGGGGAATTAACAGGAGATAACAGATCCATTAGACATGGCACATGGAACTAGAACAGTCTACTCCAGTGAAGCGAAATAAAGGGTTCAGTTCGACATTCCAACCACCTGAAGAAGGCTGAAACATTGTGATAAATATAGTAACAAAGATGAGGACAATAATCTGAATAATGTAAATAGTATGCATCTTTTCTTTAATAAGGTATCTTGAATATTTAAGTCAGTAGATGAAAATAAATAAATGGACTACTTAATAAACACAGCATCTACTCAAATATGGGTATTCACTAAAAATAGCATTTTATTAATAAAAAAAAGTACACACACATATATATCTTATTTTTCCACTAAAAATAACATTTAAAGTGATAAAATCTATCAGATTAATAAATCAAAATCAGGTGCTTCTTTAGGAAACATTTCATGTCTAGGAAATATTCGTGTTTAAAGCTATTATTCAACTTTGCTTGATCATTGACACGCTTCGTGGCAGAGGAGTCTAAAGAATGTAAGATCTAACGACAGTTACTCTTGCCAAAAGATATGCAGGTTCAAATCCTGCTGAAGAGCACACATTTTTCTTTAATATTCAGTTCAGTAGATTAAATAGACTGCTTAATAAATAAACAGAGCATCTACTCAAACATGGGTATCCACTATAAAGAGTGGATAAGTAATTAAAAAAAAAGTACACACGTGTGTGTGTGTATATATCTTGTGCTGATATTAACACTTGTGTTACTGTAGACTTTATGAAATTTACACTGCCTGCTGTAAACGTTGATATACTTTTTTGAAGATTGACATATCAGTTTTTAGTGTTTGTGCTATTAACTAAATGGCCAAATCAATCCCCAAATTTAAATCCAATCAAGAATGCGAAGAAGAATGGAACAAAATACCAACTAAAATTTGCAAATCCTTAATTGAGAACTACAAGAAGAGGTTGGTAGCAGTAGAAGTGAATAATGGTTATTCTACAAAGTATTAAATGATTATTTTGTATTCTTTTTTGTACTATACAAATACTTTTTCAGCCATTAAAATGGATAAATGGGATTTATTTGTATTAAATCATTGTCCCTGTTTTCTATGCATATTTAGTTATTATGCATCTGTGTACAGTTAATTATATGAAAAGTATGGTTATTCATTAGTTGGAAATACAATAAATTAAAAATTTCTATGTGTACAAATATTTGTTTCCCCCCCCCCACTGCACACAGTTTGTCAACATTGAACATTCAGTGTTGGCTAATCTAAGGTGTTGTAATAAGGGTAGATGGCGTGTGTGTGTATATATATATATATATATTTGGTTGGATAGATGTGAGTTTGTGACCCTGGGTTTCACACTTTAGCGATCGTTTGTCTGACGATCGCTAAAGTGTGAAACCCATGGTCACAAACTCATCTATCCAACCAAATATGTTAGCTCTATCTCTGATATTGAGCGCTTTCTAATAAGTACCACAAGATATAATATATATATATATATATATATATATATATACATACATACATACATACATACACACACATAATATACACATTTGCCACAATCACCAAGAAGTGAATGCTCATACAGACAAGAATGCGCTAACCCTAAAAATCACTGCTATTTAAGATAAAAAACAAAACACCAGAATACATGACTCAATGTATTACAAAAGTGCTCAACAGCAAAGGAATAATACTACAAGGTAAGAAAGTTTATAATGCAAGGACAAAAAAATGCTTGACAGTGCCAGACCCCAAAAGTCTCCAGAGCAAGAGCCTATGTACAACATTAACACATAAAAAAGAAAAAAAAAAAAAAATCAAGACAGAAAAAAAAATAAAAATATGCTTGAGTTCAAAAGGTTAATATATATATATATATATATATATATATATATATATATATATATATATATATATATATAGTCTAGCCAGTTTCATTGAGAAGTGTGAAAAAAAAAAAAAACTGTTAGCATAAAACTTGCATTTACATTTGGCAATTTCCACTGTAAAATGTGGAGACCTTGCCATTAATCTATTATTGCACTTAAATTCATAAAGTCTAAGTACCATAAAGGAAAGTGATTTTTACTTTAAAAAATACAAAAATATGGCACAAGGCTAAGAGGGGGATAGGGAAAAGCTGAACTTCAATCTGTCTTATCTTAAACTAAGCTAGCCACAATTACTGACCCAAACATACCACAGTATTCCTTACACCAAAACAATACATTCTTACTACAGTCACCATAATACCTCATAGTCTCTATATAGACCTTAACTAGATCCCATATGAACAATTTGTGTGAATATTTACACTGATTACAATACCAATGAGTACCATAGTGGAAAGTTCATCAGAACAATTACCATAAAAGTATTTATAGAAAAGCACTAAGGATTATATTCTAGCATGAATGCACCCATATGCACACACTGAAAGGAGGGGGGGTCAACTTTGCACCAATGAAAAGTGCATATATATATAAAAAAGAAAAAACAAGAAATATACAAGAAAAAATGAGAAATATAAACAGTCAATTGCTGATACCCACTGAAGAGTGGACATAGTGACTGCTGGAGGGCCTATCTATGAATCTCTGGAGCTGGGATACTGAAGGTAACACCAATTAGCTAAGTGACAATCTTTATATTTGTATTATATCTTTTATTCAATTACCACAGTTCAATTCAAACTTCTAATAGACAATAATACAAAAATTCTTAAAGACGATAAGTCAGTAATTCAAAAATATATATGAAAATAAATTAGCGTGTAACACATGCTTATAATATTCCACTCCTTTAAACAACCTTGTGTGTGTGTGTGTGTGTGTGTGTGTGTGTGTGTGTAATAGTAGAAAAACGTATATGAATATTCTTATATATATATATATATATATATATATATATACACACACACAAAGAGACAGACACGTTTATCCAGAAACAAAATAAATTCATCTGCAAACACCAACAGTACTGAGGACGAGTAAGAAAATACAGATGTTGCTGATCAGATTCTATTCACAAAAGGATTTAAGATAGCCCCACCCCTTCTCCAAAACTCACAAATTACCCCTCCCACTAACAGCATCAATGTAAGTCTTATGGCTGAAGGACTTCAAGCTGGAGGGTTCAACAATCCTCATATATAAAAAACGCTGAGCTGGCAAAAGCAAAGAAAAAAAAATAATTACTGAGGGATTATGACAGGATAATTATAAGGGTGAATAAATTATATATATATATATATATATATAAAAAACAAAGTAATTTATTTTTTTTTTTTTTACATATCCCACATGGTTAAAATATATAGCAACAAAAAATTGAAAATGCAACTGGTGTCTTTAAGAATATTTATTTTGAGTAACTTTACCAACTTGAGAGTTCTATGATTTTCAAAAGTTAAATTGAGATGAAGAGACGTGTGGCTATGCCACAATCATGGCTTAGCAACACATCTTTATTTAACTTCTTTTTCATAAACATACCATATATATATATATATATATATATATATATATCACTTTGAACATTATTTTTAGTGGATACTCATATTTGTGTAGCTGCTTTATTCATTTATTAGACAGCTAAAGAAATTTCATTAAAGGAAAATTGCACTCTCCAGCAAAAATGAAACCTGCATTTCTCAAGGCAGAGGGAGCTACTGTTTAGCCCAGTATGCCTTACTGACTTGGCCATGGAGACAAGAAACCACAAGATTTCAACAGTAATATGACATGTATGGGGAACAATTCACACCAAATGTCTAACACATTAAGAAAAGTCACAGGTGTGACCAAAAATTCCAATTGTTAACATCTTCTCTAAATCATGCTTCTATTTAGATTAAAAACCTACAAATTTACAATAAATATTATTTACCTTATTAACATTATTATTTTTCTTTATCTCCATTTCTTTCATAGGCATATATATATATATATATATATATATCTCAAGCATGAGTGTATGCTGACAGTGGCTGACCTAATTTCTGAAAACAGGGTTTTTTTCTTTTTAAACTGCTTCTATGTGAGGCTGAGAACTTTTCATTATTTCCACTTTTGTGTAACTCATACAGGCATTGAAAAAAACTAGAATAATTTAGATGTTACTAATTCAGAAAAAGCGGGAAAAAAATAAACTAAAATAAAGTAAATATTCAGCGCTCAGAAAAATCAATAAATTTCGTTGAGATGATATTCTATAGTGATAGTTTCCAAAATTAGTATTTCAAAGAGCAGAAATTACAATACTGTTTGGAGAAGGCAGCTAGGCTGAGAATTTTTCACCACTCTAGGGAATGAATGAATGAGACATTAGAAAAAAAAAAAAATCTCAAGCAAGTATGGGCGCAGAAGGAGTCCACGCAGGCAGCCAGATATGTAGGGGGGGTCGCGGAAGGAGTCCACGCAGGCAGCCAGATATGTATTTCGGGGGGACCACGCGGAAGGAGACCACGCAGGCAGCCAGATATGTAAGGGGGGGTCGCGGAAGGAGTCCACCCAGGCAGCCAGATATGTAAGGGGGGGTCGCGGAAGAAGTCCACCCAGGCAGCCAGATATGTAAGGGAGGGTCGCGGGACGAGTCCACGCAGGCAGCCAGATATGTAAGGGGGGGTCGCGGGACGAGTCCACGCAGGCAGCCAGATATGTAAGGGGGGTCGCGGAAGGAGACCACGCAGGCAGCCAGATATGTAAGGGGGGGTCGCGAAAGGAGAACACGCAGGCAGCCAGATATGTAAGTGGGGGGTCGCGGATGGAGTCCACGCAGGCAGCCAGATATGTAAGTGGGGGGGTCGCGGATGGAGTCCACGCAGGCAGCCAGATATGTAAGGGTGGGGTCGCGGAAGGAGTCCACGCTGACAACCAGATGCGTGTGGGGGCAAAAGAAGTCCACGCGGACAACCAGATGCGAGGGGCGTGGATGGCAGAAGGAATCCACGAGTGCAACCAGATACGGGCTGGCTGGAATACACACGGGCAGTCAAATACGGGGAGTGGAAATCCATAAGAGCTACCAAAGAGGGGGAAATACACACAGATTAAATAAATAAAATCAACGTGGAATAAGCGTGTAGGTTGGAGTGGATATTGAACATCTAAATTTACTGTTTAGAGAGATGTGATAGTTTTACCAAATGAGCCACAACTCCGACACAGATGTCTACATAAAAAAAAAGGCTACGACGTGCAGGCAGGCCACAATGGAAAAAGAATGGGTTACAGGGCAGAAAGATTTTCTCAAATGGCTTAACAAATCCTCCAAACCGCAAGGATACTAACAACAACGATAACAGAAGAAAAACCATTAAGAAGACAGTCACTGGCCCTGTCCTGTCAGAGTTGCTGAACGGGTCTAAAAATGTCGACAATAGACAGGACACCAATAACGGTCATAAAGAAATATAAATAAAACAGTTGGTGGTTTGATGGAGTGGAATACAACAAAAGTCGGCTGGGTATGGGTGAAAGGTGGTCAGGGGTTTTGAGAGCGGTTGTCGTTATCTGACAAACGGACAATCTTTTTTCTTCCTCCTCTTCCTGTATTTCTCATAAATTCATAAATCAAGTAAATAGTTTACGTAATTGTTACAGTCATAGACTAAGTTCGGATTCTAACAGGAATCGGTTGTTTTGGTTGATTTTGTTTCGCGGTATATCAACACCTCTATGGGTTACCAAAATCGAAATATTCTGAACACAATTTTATGGTTTAAACTAAAATATTTTGAATTCAATTGCATGCCTTCAACGAAAGATTGTTCGTCATTTTGCTATAAAACGTATTGTTGGTAATTCTATTAGTTAGTAATACTATATATTCTAGTATAATACTTTAAAATTAGGTACCGTCGCAAAAATCGCGATACCTAAGGTTTAAATTAATTTTTAAAAATGGAAAAGCCTTCTTGAAGCTTCCGCTTTCATTGAAAGCTAAAAGAATATAATTTACTATTTCCAGTAGGCAAAATACTCTCGTGTATTTCAATCAGAAATTATATTGATTGGAATCGATTTTTCATTTTTGTTATTTTTTCATTTTTATTTTGCGTGTGTGTGTGTGTGTGTGTGTGTGTGTGTGTGTGTGTGTGGGTTTTCCCCCAGTCATATCGTCAAAGTCGTCCATTTTTGAGACATTTGTAAACAAGTTAGTTCTTGGTTTTAAAAATCTTGCAAAAATAAAATATACTTTTCTGAAACTTTATTTGAGAAATATTAGTTGATATGAAGTATAATTAATCCGATTTGAAACAAATATTTAGTTTGAGTTTAAAATATAGCGGAAAGCATTTTTTAATTCGACAGTAACTCTTTTTAATCCGATAGTAATTGATTTTGAAGTATTGACAACGTGATGACAAAACTAATGTTGTTCTCTCGAGACTGTAAAACATAATTTAAGAAAATGACTTGAACGCCTTTTTATATCATTTTTAAGTAGTCGGTAATCTTACAAATTTACGAATAATATTCTCTGTAATCTAATGTTTTATGGAATTTTAGAAATTTCGGCTTTAAATTTAATTTGGTTCTGATAATGTCGTGTATGATAGACTGTACTTACAAAATCGGCACGTTTATGCACTAATAAAAAAAAAAATTAAAAATCACTTAAAAGCTCGTCCGTTTATGATTAGTAAATATAGTTTTCAATACTAATAGAATCTAAAAGACGGAAATTAATACAAAATTTTAAGATTTAAAACTTATTGAATTTTTCTAATTAAAATTTTCAAAAAATGAAAATTCTTCTAAAAATTCATTATTCCTCGAAAAATGTTAAGACAATAGTGTCCTTATTAAATCTTATGCTTTTCTAATTAAATAACGTCATAGTTTTATTGTACTTTTTTTTACTTTACGATTCAGAGTAGATTTTCGGTAAATGTAGTTTCTGTTTGACAAAAACAAAATGATTTAAATTATCCAACGTTTCCTACTTTTAACTAATATAAATATGAAAAGGCTGAAATTTTAATTTCTCGAAATTTCATGAATTTTTTTTTTTAACAGATGTAAAAAAAAAACATATTTTTACTAAGATTTTCTAAGAATAAAAATTTCAAAAATAATTTTATTTATTTGTGAGTAAGTCCTGAAAATTTCATTAAAATCCGAAAAGTATTTAATTTTTGCGAGAATTTCCAAAACTATGTGTTTTTACCGCAAAAAAGACGCTGAATTTCCAATAATAATCTTTGGTTCACCGCAGACGCAAAAAAAACTAGATTTTTAACCAAAATTTCCAACGTTCTATAAAATTTAATAATAAAAAATAATTTGGTCTTTCCTCTTCATAATAATATTCATTTTGAAGATAAAATTTTGCGTTATTCAAGTTTAGGGCCTTTTCATCATGCCACGCTCTTTTTTTTCTTTTTTTTTTAAATAAATAAAAAAAAAAAAAAAAAATGGACACATTTTTAGTCATTTTGCTTTAAAAATGTATTGTCAATTTTACTAAAAAATAGGTATTGTTGGTAATATTTGTATTTTTATACTTTCATAGTGCTTTGTTTTTATTTGTCGGGTTCACTATTTACCCGTAACTGAGACCCTAATAGGTGCTACCGTCGTGCATGAGGGTGAACCTGGAAACAACAATTAGGAAGTGATTCCACGGTCCTTAAAACCTCCAATCAGAGGCCTTGCTGCCGGATGTAGTTTATCGTCATGCACAGGACTGAAGAATAGACGAGTGATCACAAAGGAGAAACCACTCTCCCATAACTAAATTACGTGTACAGGCAGAAGTAGCAAAAAGTTATTAATGCATATTTTCGCGTATAAGGCGACTTTTAAATCTTAAAAAATATCCCCCCAAAATAGGCGGTCGTCTAATACAACAGTTACAAAAAGCGAACATTAAATACTGTGGTGCATCGGCACTGATATGTAGGCTAGTGTGCTTGCGCCATCGATCGTGGTAGGCTAACAAACGGCCTAGGTATGGTAACTATCGATGTAAATATTCCTAGTTGAAACCAATTCACATTATAATGCTGGACTACTTTTTGATTTCACATTAAAATGCAATATTCAAGAGACGACGAAGCAACAATTTGCTAAAGTTTCGCTGAGCAACACGCACAAGCAAACAACGTAGTCAAATCTTTTGTTCTTGAATTGTAGAGTTATGTCAGCGTTCACGCCAATCATTATTTCTTATGGTAGTGTTAAATAACATTTAGAATGCATACAATCTATATTTCTAATTAAGATGCATTATCGTCGTGGTGTTGAATAACATACATTATACGGTATTTTTTTTGCTCTGTTAAGCAACAAAACATTTAAGATGCCATAAAATCTTTTATTTCCCCATTACAGAATACAAAACTTTCGTCTTCATTCGTCTGAGTCGTAAGAATGAAATAGTTATTTTCATAAAGATTTATGTTAATACTTTATATTATTTTATTCTTTTGATTTGATAACGATAAAGGCAAGCAAAACAACATTTGTAATAGCATCAGCTTTATTTTATATTCGTATGAACCATTACGATCGGCGTAACGACTATTGGCGGCGTAGGCTAGCCTACGTTTTCTGTCGTCTTATACTACGGATATCAGATAAAAATCACGAAAATTTACCCAGATTTTGAGTCTCGTCTTATCTACGAGTCGTTTTTATGTAGAAATATACGGTATCCCTATACTGAAGCTTTACATGGTTGAATTAAAAGTGCGAGTGAATACTTGAGCAAACAACACTACAATAAATGCCTTAATTGTTCAGGAAGTGGTAGCTGTTATCCCCGTTGTCAATCATGACAGGGACTAACCAAGAGTGGACTGAGCAGTTTGGTAAACCACTCTCTCATAACCACTTTATCTGTCTGTGCAATAGTATCAAAGAGCTGTTATCCCCATCGCCAACCTTGAATGGGATCAATCAAGATAGTGGGGGTGAGTTATAACTTTGTTAAACCACTCTCTCATGACTACCTGTCCAGATAAGAGTATCAAAGAGCTGTTGTTCCCATAATCAACTTTGACAAGGACCAATCAAGATAATCGGTGAGTGAGTCAACCACTCTCCCATAATTACCTCATATTCACGAACAATTACATGCTCACTTTAACTGCCATTATCAATTCTGACATGATTCAATAAACTAAGGTTGGCCGAAACGGAGAAGAGGTAAAAAAAAAAAAAAAAAGACGACATACAGAAGCACGGATATGCTAAAAATAAAGCCGAGAGACAAACAATTTATTAATCAGCCTACAAAGTCCGCCTTTCGATATTGGCCTTCTCGAAGTTGTGCTTTTGTTTTATTGCTTCTGATGTTATCCAAAACATCGTGATTTTACATTTCGCAAGCCATAATTTTGTCTGGCCACAAGAGATCAGAGCTTGGGAATCACTATGCTCAGAGGTTTTCTCATATTCTTTCAATATGGCCTTCCAAAGGGTCATTAGCATTTGTTAAAAGCTTCTGAAAGCAAGAGAGACATCTAAACATATGAGATGCGTATTGGGAAAGTCAAATCCAGCAGATACAGAAATTGAACTACCTGGATTTTTGTTTAGCGACATATCAACCTCTATAGACTATTTAATCCCGTAATCTAAATATTTAGAACGCAACTACATGCATTCAACTACATATAAAATGTATTGTTGGTCACTTTACTATAAAAACATATTGTTGGTCATTTTACTATAAAAATGTATTTTATATTTTCAGTGTTTTGTTTTTGCCATGTGTGTGAAACATATCAATAGACATATTTGTTCTTTTTTATGGTTTCAATCATCTTCGGGGATATTGGAATACGTATATCCCATGGACAAGTGTGAGACAACTATACTCAAAATATGAGCCCTCAGTGAGAATCGAACTCACTGACGGTTATGTGAGAGGCCTAAGCAGTGGTGTTAATGTAAGATCGAAACTACTTCAGCCACCACACAGCAATTTCGTTCGTTTTCAAGACATGTTTATTTTATTTATTTCGCGGGACACGTTAATACGACCCGACCCGAGAGTTCCAAGTCGCCAGTCTTTCCCGGCATTTGGAGGAAGACCCATTGCCACCCATTACGCTGGTTCCCACAAAACAGCCTCTTAAAGTGTGAGCCGAGTGTGACAAATGTGAAAAAACACTGAATTAGACCCGATACGTTAGAAGTCTCGATGGGTATGCTAAGAAATGTCAAAACAAATTTGGTGATAATACATTAAAAAAAAAAAAAAAAAAAAAAAAAAAAAAAGGTCTTGTATTCATCTGAGTGAACAAAACCTAGCTCAGACTATAAACAGCTTTCCTATTCTATTACCCATTGAGCGCATTATCCGATGCCATTTTTTGTGTTTGTTTACAAATTCATTGAAAACCAGGAATATATTATTAAGCGAAGTATCGTCATTTGTTAATTTAAGTCCAGTTTTTGATTTATTGCTTTGTTTTTATTTACGGCTTCTGGGATAATTTTTTGCCTGATACAAGGCTTACTAATTAACCCATAGCTAGGAGAAAAAAAAAGGGGGGGTTCATACCTTTCCCAAGGGTATTTGCGTGAGTGAATATAACAAACCTAACGGAAATAATAACTCAGCTCTGATATCTCATTCCAAACCGTTATTCATTACACCACATGTATGTATGTGTGTGTATATATATATATATATATATATACACACACACAGTGTGTGTGCGTGTGTATATATATATATATATATATATAAAAAATAGAGGAGCCACGGTGAAGCAATGGGTAGGGGCTTGGATTGAGGAATCGGAGAGCCGAGTTCGAATTCGTCGAATCCATTAATACCCTTGGGAATGGTGTGAATCCTCTTCTCCCTCCAGCTATGGGTAAATAACAGGACAGAATGGGTTCTATAGCCTTGGATGGAAACTGGTCTAAGAGAAGGACAACTCTGAATTCAAAACCTGCGGAGGGTCGTTTGGGGACCTTGTGGCACGTAATGCACCAGGTCTCTGTATTTGGCCCTTCAAAAAGTGTGGATGGTCCTGCACGAAACCTTCACCACTATAATCAAATCTCATGTGCTGTTGTCGATTTTCTAGGAACTGATCTGCTTGACCCTCATACGTCGAATTCGACGGGAGAGTCGAGTATATAAAATACATAAACGGTTAATCGTCAAAGTTGTTGAATCCGACCAGGAAACAGTAGTATTAAAAATTGCTCAACAGGTGTGAAAAAGTAAAATAAAAGTAAAAATAATATGTGGCGCTTTTAACTTTAAAAAGCGGGAGGTCAGTTGAATACGCGGCCTTGGTTTCGACCTTACGGTCTCATCGGGCGATTTTTTATGATGTGTTATAAA
Organism: Acanthosepion pharaonis; assembly: GCA_903632075.3. Lineage (NCBI taxonomy): Eukaryota > Metazoa > Mollusca > Cephalopoda > Sepiida > Sepiidae > Acanthosepion > Acanthosepion pharaonis. Next base: position 1,612,420 of record CAHIKZ030003453.1, on the reverse strand, counting down.
AAATAAGCTCAATGTTATATAACAGCTATTAATTATATTGGGTGTGAGGAATTAGATTTTCGAGTGAATATTGCATAAACAATTTTGTTTTGGATAATAACAGCGAGTTTTCCAGATACTACTATTTAATCTATAGCTGGGGTGGATGAAATGAATTCATACTTTTTTTCAAGTGCATTCGTGATTAAGTGAATGTTCCTACCTGGAAAAGATGAATAATTTATTATTACTTTGTCTACCTCCGAAGGATATGTTTACTTTTACCAGAACGCTAAGATCAGACACTTACAGACGGATCTGCATTCAACATCGGAATATCAACCTATTCATCTACATAGAAAAATTTGACGCCACTGTTTTTTTTTGCGGGGGGGGTGCACACACATACACACACAGTGAGATATATAGACAGTGAGGACCGAGGACTGAACAATGCATAGTGGTTAACCGTTTCACGTATCAAGCGATCTTTAGACCATGTGTCACTACTTTCGCAGCCCCTATAGGTAGGTCATTGTGGGATTAAGAAAAGTGGTCTAAGAAAGAAACCGACCTTTCCCAGGTCTTGTTTACGGCTAATGCTTTAGAGTATTTTCAGCATACGACTACTTTTACCATAACACTAACATTACACTCTCAACCGAATCATCTCATCATTTAACCATAAAATACTAACCTATTCATCCACGTAATTTTCTACATGATGCATTTTCACAAACAAATGGGGAAACCCCAATCTGAGAAAGAGGTCTTAGACTGATTTAGCGGAGAGGGTATTAATTGACAAACTAATGAGTAACCATAATTGCCAACACGTTCCAAGCCGTCATTCTTTCTCTGCTTGTATAGAACCAATTGTTAGCTGATTACAAAGAGTCTTTTTGAAAGCACGCATATTACGATTTTGACTAGTATTTCTGTTGCTTAATATTTATGTAAAAATATTTTTTTAATCATTTCACCCCAAACAAAGCCACAAAGCTACAAGTGATTAGAGCGTGTGAGAATATGAGAAAAACAAAACATTAAGAAGAGAGGACAATAAAAAGAACAAAAATTAGGAATACAGAAGATAACGACAGACACTACTTAAATTTTTGAAGATCAAAGCTGAGTGAAAACAAAAGCCGGAAGAGAGTTCCACAAAGGAGAAGTGTTAAAGAAGAAACCATGACCATAGGACTTACGGTTACAATTCAACTGTAAAATGATGAGACCTAACTGCCAATCTAGTACTTAGAATTCGTAAAGTCGAGGTACCAAAGAGGAAATGTCGAAACAATTGCAATAAGAATATTTATAGAAAAGGCACAGGGAAATGACGCTACGGCGGTGGGGGAAATGACTGAAGACAAGCTGTCAGGACAAACTTCAATATCAGTTTAACCTTAACCACGACGCCGAGTCTGGTCAGAAACTACATTAACATTTAACCATGACGCCGAGCCTGGTCGGAAACCCAAGACCGCAACGCCGAGCCTGGTCAGAAACTAAGGTATGGCGATGGGAAAGTGACTGAAGCCGAGCTGCCAGGTCAAGACCGATAACATTGTTTACTCTTTGTGTTTTATCAAGAATCTCTAAATACATAGTACTAAAGTTATTTAATTTTTTTATGCTTTGGTCTAATAAATAGAAAAGAGAAACATTTTAAACTGAATTTCAATAGTATATAAAATAAAACGAACTCTTTAGTATTTTTGTTTTTTTTTTAGTAGCTTAAAAGCTGATTAGGATTTAGTCAAATTGAAAAACTATTGCTGATAAACGACTTGCTTACAAAAACAAAATCGTATATAAGCCGAGTGTGACAAGTGCAATGGAAGCATGATAATGACAAAGTAAAAAAATTAATGATAATAAATTTAAATGTCTGTATACGTAAGTGAAAATAACTTTTGTCAACTATGCAAAGCATCTCCTCCACCCCTCCGGAAACTGCTTAAAGAGCAATGATCAGATAGCAATATGAGTGGAGTACAGTAATGGTTTATTAATTTCATCCATGATTTGTCTGAGTTGGCAATCAGAGTTGAGCACCAAGAAGAGGATCAAATTCAATATCAGCTTAACCGAGGCCGCGACGCCGAGCCAGGTCGAAGAACCGAGGCCGCGACGCCGAGCCAGGTCGAAGAACCGAGGCCGCGACGCCGAGCCAGGTCGAAGAACCGAGGCCGCGACGCCGAGCCAGGTCGAAGAACCGAGGCCGCGACGCCGAGCCAGGTCGAAGAACCGAGGCCGCGACGCCGAGCCAGGTCGAAGAACCGAGGCCGCGACGCCGAGCCAGGTCGAAGAACCGAGGCCGCGACGCCGAGCCAGGTCGAAGAACCGAGGCCGCGACGCCGAGCCAGGTCGAAGAACCGAGGCCGCGACGCCGAGCCAGGTCGAAGAACCGAGGCCGCGACGCCGAGCCAGGTCGAAGAACTCTAAATCCTTTATTATATACAGCTTCACATGATGAATTAAATGCTAAGAACTTTAATTATAATAAGCAAATAATAGATAGGTTCACCTATCGCCCGGTTCACGCTCCTCCCTAGTCTTTTGAACAGGAGTAGAAGTTTATCCCTTGTTTTCCGTTTAGAATTGGGTTTCTCTTTCAATCGCAGTAGCCTTTTGTGTCTTTAGTGGCATTATCGCCATACCTGGGATTAATTGACTTAAAAAAAAAAAAAAAAAAAAAAGTTTTGTAATTCCTCTTAAATTATTTGGGACCGACTGAATACTTGTTCGTACCGAACTGTACAAAAAAATCTGCATTAGGACAAAGGAATATATTTGAGTTGACGAACTAGCTACTTAACTACGAAACCATGACAAGTAGTCAACAAGTAATTCAACAAGGAGACCCCGGTCATTTACTACGAATGCAGCACCTCCTCAAATTCCAAGGCACTGTGTCAGCGTCAGCAGGTATGCCGTGTTACCGTGAATGGCCGATGGAGTGGGAACGCTTTTTTCTTTTCTTTTTTTTTTTTTTTTTTCGCATCATGCAAATGTGTGAGGCGTTTTCACATTAAAAAAAAAAAACAAAAAACAAAGAGAGACCTCTGTGGTTTTTTCATCTGTGTGACAGGACAAATAAATACGATAGACGAGCTCAAGGGGTGAATGGAAGTTCAAACTGCTCCAAGTTTGACCCTCAAATGTGATTATTAATCTGAACTCTGGGCCAGACGAGGTTAATAAATGCAGAGACATATATGTCATGGTAGATATTAAGTAGTAATGTTATCTTCGTTTTTTTTTCTTTTTCTGAAACTATTGTTAATAATCATAAATCATTTTAACTTTTATTTTTCATTTTTAATTTCACTTCCTTTATTCATAATAGTAATACAGTGTAACCCGGATATAAGAGAAACCCGGATATAAGAGAAATTCTCTGGTCCCAAATTAGATCTTGTATTAATGTATATAAAACAGACCAAACCCGGATATAAGAGACTTCTTCTCCGCTCCCGACAACTCTTATATCCGGGTTACAACAGGTTTAACTTTCAACTTAATTTCATCTGCTTTACACTTGCTGTTAGTAATATTATTTTGAAATTTATTTTTTATTTATAATAATTATTATTATTAATATATTATAGATAAAAAAATATCCAATTTCTTTCATCTTAATTTTAGTTGCTTTTCATCCGACACCCCAATCCCGGAACTGATTAGGTCCGTAGAGGCTCCACATTTACAGTATACATAGCAGTACTGATGTGTTTAAGGCAAGACAGCCTGACTGGGCATAATCTTTTTCAGGTTGGGTTTACCTTCTAGACTGATTGCCACCTCAAAGCAAGAAAGTCCAGACTACCCTGCTATTTTTGTGTAATGCTGTCTTTTTTCGAAATAGCCAAGAATTAAGAAGGTCGTAGTTATAGCCTCGAAACAACAGAATACTAGGTAGGAAAAACAAAGAAGAGGTTTATTAAATACACATACATAGAATAGAAAAAAACTTGAGTAAATCTAAGTACCTACCCTTCATGAGATCGCTAAAAAGAGTATATAGCATGAGGGAAAAGATGCCAAACTTGACGAAAACAAAACTTTATCATCTAAATGTTTATGTTATTATTAAGAGGAAAGATCAAAGTGTTTTTGTGGTATTTTTTACATTTTTTAATCGTTCCTAGAACGTTCAAAATTTTCGTTAAAAAAGTGACAGATAATCGATCATATCAGCCATTTTTTTCCAATTTATAAAAAAAAAATGAAAATATCTGTTTGAAATTCTTTTAAAAATCAATTATAATTTTTTTAAAACTTATTTTAAGAAAATCAGAAATTATGTTTATTTACAATATTTTGAACGAAGCTTAACTTAGTTTCTGCGCCGAAAAGACGTAGTTTAGAAATAAAACACAGCAGGTGACGAAAGACATTCATGACGTTTTGATAGATTACGTGAGGATAATTCCTTCTACGGAAGGAGAGAAGTGAAGTTATTTAGATTTAAGTGAACAAATTATTTACCTCGTTATTTTTAAGGAAAACTTTCAGCGCTCTAACTTTTTAATTTTTTTTAACTTCGCTTTCACCTTTACGTTTACTATGTTTTATGGAAAATATCTTATAAAGACATTAAAATAAGACTGTTGAGAGTGAGATTAAATTTCATAAGAAATGTATCTAATTTATAGAGACCTATCTTATTAAATTTTATCAGAAGTGTACATAAAATACTATAATTTTATGTACATTTACTACATTTTACTGTGTTATTTGTATTTCCACTCATTTTATTATTAATTTTGATATTTCATTTATGAAAAAAAATGCCATAACTGTATTAATATAAAAATCAGGTCATATAAATTTCATAAGTTAATACTGATACTTTTAGGTACCTTCTCAGTTGAAATTGAAAAATCAAATTAACTTCTCCACGACAAAAAGGACATTTACGAAACTGAATGCGGCCTTTAACTAATTTTATAATATTTTAACAACTTAAATGTAAAAACCTTTATAATTAAAGAAATAACCAGTAATTGTATTAAAAATTCAGTATTTAAGTTAAATACTTGACAGAAACTCAATCCACGTGACTTTTTTTTTTTTTTTTTTTTTTATTGCACGCATGATACTTTTGGTCTTCCGTAGATTTGATTTACAGTGTTATTATTGACACAAATTATATTTTTTTATATATACTGTTGTTCGTTAGTTTGTAAGAAGCTTTGGAAATTATAATCTGTAAATATATATCTACTTAACAACATTCGTTAAATTCTACAAAGTTTTTCCTTAATTTTAGAATTAATAACAATGTAAAAATAATAAAATATTTCAATAATAACAAATAATTGTTTTAAAAATTCATTTTTCATCGAAATATCTTTTTGCTTTTAGACAATATTGTCCATGTTCATTAAAATAAAAGCAATTAAAAGCTTTTGAAAATAAATAATATTTTTGTTTTATTGAGTTTTGTATGTTACAATGCAGAGACGATTTTCAGGTAGAGGGGGTCCAACTAAAAAAAAAAAAAAAAAAAACATGATTTGGTTTCCTCAAATATAATCACTAATCTTCCCAAAATTGAAATTATAGATGTTTTCGTACAATTAGTTGGGGAGGGGGGTTGGTAATATATATGAAAAAAATATTTTTGCCATGACTTTTAAAAAAAGGAAAACATTTATAATAAGTTCCATCATTTCTGAATAGTTTCTGAAAGTTTCATTAAAATCCGACAATTATTTTTGCAAGATTTTCAAAGTCAAATGTCTGTCATACAGAAAAAAAAACGCGCTAAAATTTTTTTGTTTTTTTTTTTAATAAAAAATTTAGAATGTTCTAAAAAGAAGGAAAAAATTTTTAAAAATTTTAAAAAATAATTAAAAAATACTTTGGTCTTTCCTCTTCATAATAACAAACATTTAGACGCTAAAATTTTGTTTTCGTCAAGTTTAGCGTCTTTTTCGTCAAGCTATGCTCTGTTTTTAGCGATCTCATGAAGGTACCCAAGTAAATCAAATCCTCCTCTAATGTAATTAATTACCATATTTATAAGGAAGCGCATCGAGTCCCACTCTACAATACTATTTAATCTATAGGTAGAGCAAGATGGATTCATGCCTTTTCTAACGGCGTTATTGCAAAGTGAACAGAATCAGAAATTGATTTCGGCAAGTCTCATTCACTTTCCACAACTATTTTCCATGGTAATCACTTAGATTATCAGTCCATAGACATAAGGAACCAGGCAAAAGCGCTTGGAACTATTCCTTGTTTCCGATCAACACTGTCCACTGATGAACAAAGATATATTCCGAGAGGATAATTTACCTTCCTTTATGGGAGTGCACACAAAATATCATTAATTACTTTCATATTTATCATATGTACAAGAGGTGTTGAAAAGTTCTTGACTCGACCCACTTCCTTAAATCTGAATAAACAGATATTTTTTAAAATCATGTCTTTGTGAGACGGAAACATTTCAACAACATTTTATAATGGTGCTGACGATTGACAACCCTTTTTCCGGATTTTATTTGCATTGATCCCTGACCACTGACAATCCCTTCGTGATTTTCAATGCATTCCTATAGTAAAATCATTAGCAATGCATTTCCATGATACATATAATATCCCTATTCTATCAGTAATGCTTGCATTCATTCCTGACCACTGACAATCCCTTTCTTCCTGATTTTCAATGCATTCCTGTAGTAAAATCATTAGCAATGCATTTGCATTATACATATAATAGCCCTATTCTATCAATAATGCTTGCATTCATTCCTGACCAGTGACAATCCATTTCTTCATTTTCAATGCATCCCTGTAGTAAAATCATTAGCAATGCATTTACATTATACATATAATAGCCCTATTCTATCAGTAATGCTTGTATTAATTCCTGACCACTGACAATCCCTTTCTTCCTCATTTTCAATGCATTCCTATAGTAAAATCATTAGCAATACATTGCTATACATATAATAGCCATGTTCTATCAGTAATGTTTGCATTCATTCCTGACCACTGACAATCCCTTTCTTCCTCATTTTCAATGCATTCCTATAGTAAAATCATTAGCAATACATTGCTATACATATAATAGCCATGTTCTCTCAGTAATGCTTACATTCATGACCGACTACTGACAATGCCTTTCATTTGGTTTCCATTTGCAAACCATACAGATTTAGTAACGAAACTTGCTAAAATCTTAAGTCAACAACTGTAAAATTTAGCGTTTCATTGTAAAATTTCACATCGAAAACACAAAATATTTAGTTCGTTATAGCAGAAAATGACAGACTAAGTACATGAGTAAAAGAAAAGACAGTGAGCAAGAATAAGAAAATAGAAATCTTGACTAGGTATACTGGATCCAAATGCAAAGTTTATTTTATTTTAATACCACCAGAATTTCTATGCTTAAGATTTACACAGACAGCATATTTCCATCAATACGAAGATATTCGATATCGGTATATAGAGATCGAGAAAGTCAGAGAACGAAAATAGGAAATAGGAGGCAAGCATACACTTCGGGAGCCTGCGAGAGAGGGGTAGAATAGATGAATTATAATCGAAACAGAAAAAGATTTGTGATGTAGAACAGACATGAAGAATCGAAGAACGAACGTGTCAAGACAAAAGAATCATAAAAATAAAGAATTTTTTTTTTACATGATAAGTGGTTGTGAATGTTTCAGGATAGAAAGAATGAAAAAGGGAAACTGAAAAGTAGAAGAACGAAGGAATTTTGAAACGAGAGAGAGAAAAAATAACAGAGATCGACCAGAGAGAAGCAAAAACAAAACGAAAAAACAAACAAAAACAAAACGAAAAAACAAACAAAAACAAAACGAAAAAACAAACAAAAACAAAACGAAAAAACAAAACGAAAAAACAAACAAAAACAAAACGAAAAAACAAACAAAAAACAAAAAAGAAACGAAAAAACAAAAAAAAAACAAAAACAAAAAAGAAACGAAAAAACAACAGAAAAAACATAAAAACAAACAAAAAACAAAAACCAAACAAAGCAGAAAAAAAAACAAGAAAAACAGACAAAAAAAGATCGGTCGACAGGAAAAGACAGAAGAAAGAGAGAAAGTCGAACAGAGAGGTCGGACAGGAGAGGGAGACAGAGAGGTCGGACAGGAGAGGGAGACAGAGAGGTCGGACAGGAGAGGGAGACAGAGAGGTCGGACAGGAGAGGGAGACAGAGAGGTCGGACAGGAGAGGGAGACAGGAGAGAGAGGTCGACAGGAGAGAGAGGGAGACAGGAGAGAGAGGTCGACAGGAGAGAGAGGTCGACAGGAGAGAGAGGTCGACAGGAGAGAGAGGTCGACAGGAGAGAGAGGTCGACAGGAGAGAGAGGTCGACAGGAGAGAGAGAGACAGACAAAAATGAAAGAGAGGTCGACAGGAGAGGGAGAAAAGAGAGATAAAAAAATGCAACCTGAGAGAAATGGGCAACAAGGAATAGCGTATATTTTAGTTCGATAAAAAACACTGACGAGAAGTACAAGGATTTTCTTCCCATTTTAAAATAAACACACACATGCAAAGGCATACAATGGGAAAAGATTGCAACCGTGAAGTACGTAGGTGGTGGGGTAGGGAAACTAGAGAGGAGAGACAGGTTTCTTTTGCCGAAACTGGTATGGGTGCAAGTGCACTGAAAAAGTGTTGCGCTACAAAGGCTGCGGCAGGTTGTAGTAGAGAGAAAACGAAAGAACGAGAGAGAGAAAACGAAAGAACGAGAGAGAGAAAACGAAAGAACGAGAGAGAGAAAACGAAAGAACGAGAGAGAGAAAACGAAAGAACGAGAGAGAGAAAACGAAAGAACGAGAGAGAGAAAACGAAAGAACGAGAGAGAGAGAGAAAACGAAAGAACGAGAGAGAGAAAACGAAAGAACGAGAGAGAAAAACGAAAGAACGAGAGAGAAAAACAAAGAACGAGAGAGAAAAACGAAAGAATGAGAGAGAGAAAACGAAAAGAATGAGAGAGAAAATGAAAGAATGAGAGAGAGAAAAAAGAAAGAATGAGAGAGAGAAAACGAAAAGAACGAGAGAGAGAAAATGAAAGAACGAGAGAGAGAAAACAGAAAGAACGAGAGAGAGAAAAACAGAAAGAACGAGAGAGAGAAAACGAAAGAACGAGAGAGAAAACGAAAGAACGAGAGAGAAAACGAAAGAACGAGAGAGAAAAACGAAAGAACGAGAGAGAGAAAAAACGAAAGAACGAGAGAGAAAACGAAAGAACGAGAGAGAAAAACGAAAGAACGAGAGAGAGAGAAAACGAAAGAACGAGAGAGAGAGAGAAAACGAAAAAACGAGAGAGAGAGAGAAAACGAAAAAACGAGAGAGAGAGAGAAAACGAAAAAACGAGAGAGAGAGAGAAAACGAAAGAACGAGAGAGAAAGTGAGATTAGATTTGATTGTTGAAAATAGTTCAAATGTGGAGAGACAGAAAAAGACTAGGCAAGGAGAGAAGTCAAGACAAGACAAAGGTACACCGTGACATGATAGAAGAAAATAAACAGAGTAGGCAGGTTCATGTTAAAAAAAAAAAAAAAAAAAAAACATTGCATCACAACAAACAAAAACAGTATTTGCTGATGCAGCTAAATGGTAAGAGCACAAGAATGCATGCCAAGAGGCAAAAAAACTGTTTAAGGACGCTTGATTGGTGACACATATTCACTTATTTTTTTTAAAGCATAGGAAAGCGACGAGAGTAAGTAATAGAAGAAAAGTCAAGAAAGACGAAGACGGAATAAGACTTCAGTCGAGAGAAGGAAAGACGAAAAGAGAAGTCTTTCTTATGTCAACTGATCTCTAAGAACGAGAGACCAGAAGCCCTACGTAAAGATAGATGAGAAGAGGACATAAACAAATATAAAGAAAGAGGTGGATGACAAAACAGTGAGTGAACAAGAGAAATGAAAGTTGAAAAGAGAGTATGTGTATATGGAGATGGAAAAACTGATGTGTGAATGAGAAAGAGAGAATGCAAGTATCAATAAAAATTTGATAACAGAAGAGCAAGTGTAGAAAAAGCAAAATACAAAGACAAAAAGAGGAAAGGAGAAAGGGATAAAAAAAGAGAAGAAATAATTGAAGTGGGTAAGTGAATAAATAGAGAAATATATAAAAAAAAAAAACCAGTAGAATGCAATCAATCAGAGAAAAAATTCGAGATATACAGACTATATGAAAGAACAGGAAATGTAAGAGAAAAAAAAAGAAAACAGAAAAAGGGATGAAAGAAACGGTAATACTCAAGAGAGAGTGAATGAGAAAGGTAGAGAGAATAAAGGTAGTAAGGAGAGGGGGGAAATGTAAAACAGTAGAAAACGAGAGAGTTGGGAAGGGAGTCAAAGATGGCTGCATTGATGGGAACTGACATCAGGAGAGGCAAGCAGCTTTTTGTAAATCTCTGAGATCTGCAGCTTCTTCGCGTTCAGGTGGATGCTTCGTCAACACAAATTGAAGCTCGGAGATGTCAGCATTAGTCAGCCATGACCCAGACACTTTGTCAGTAACATTTCAAAGAGAGAAAGAACTAAAACGAAATATATAAAATAAGATGGAGGACGAGAAGCGGCCATGTTGAAATTCTTAGACCTTTTATAGAAGAAAAAAACAGGAGCGAAAAAGAGAGAAAAATGAATGAATGACAAAAACAAAAAAGAAAGAGAGAAAGTTGCTTTTTTCTTATTGAGGTATTTTTTTCCTTAATGGCTGACTTTTCGTTCCGAGTTGTTGGTCCAAAATACCCACAAAGCAGTTTCCAAGACTGTTTGTTTGTTGGTTCATGTCATGTTTGTTTTAAATTTAAATATGCACATTAAACATTTGTTAGAAGCCAAGATGTTTTCTTTAATGTCATCATTACCAAGTTCAAGGCCAAGCAACAGAGGCTAATCACTGTAAATATTCCTTCCTTTGTAACAAGAGGATATGCTATTACAATGAACCATTCAGAAATTACCGACACCTAAAATTCTGAGCAAAACCGAAGACTCCACTGATATATCCTCCTGGCGTCACTTTAAACTGACACCTCCACCCTTATATATCTAAAGTAATTATCCTGTTATAATTGTGCTTGTTCATCTCTTCGTTAGTTAGCACGACCGTTACGCCCTGTCAATACCTCATAAATAATAGACTAATCCGCGTTTTGATCACGGACAAAGAGGATAAAAGACATTACTTGGATTCAGTGAGAAAAAGAAGGGAAGACAGAAGTAGAGAGAGAGAGAGAGAATCAGATTAAGCTGATACAAACAGATACTACACTTTGATCTCAGCCAAAAGCCCGAGAAGTGATTGTATTTACAAGAGCGCCCACGTCGCACCGAAAATAACAAGGTCAAGGTCGGGAATATTGCAGAAAAATTGCCGGAGCCCCCTCGGCACTTCTCCTTCTGGGGGGTGCCTCAGGCGCCAGGCAATCAACACGAAGTAGAGGCACTGCCTTGGGGGGGGGGAGAGACCTATGTGACTTGGCCTAATATTAATTACTACCGTCCCTGGCCAAAAGGCAGAGAACGTTGGCAACCTAAAGAAAAGCCCATTTTTTTTTCAGTTGCACTGTATTGAACAAAATTTATCAGCCTGCTGAATTATTTTTAAATTAAGAAAATTTTTCGTAAGATGGGGATTTGAAGAAGAAAGGGAAAATAGTGTTTAACGTCTCCTGCCAATACCTCATAAATAATGGACTATTTCATTTTGAGTGTAGAAAAACGACGTGTATATATATATATATATATATATATATATGCGTGTGTAAATCAAATAACTAGATATTATCAACTGTGTGTCTGTATATATATATATATATATATAAAATAAAAAAAAAAACATATTAGCAATTTTATCACAAAATTAAAACTCCAGAACACAAAAGGGGCCATTACGTGCACTTAAAACTAATATATATATATGTGTGTGTGTGTGTGAAAGCAAGAAAAGTATTCAACAGCTGTTTCAGTGAAATAGAAAAAGTCAATTTCAATTTTTTTTCATTTGTACCCATTTTTTAAAATAAACCCCTGCATGTTACTGCAATATTTTGTTAAAGTTTTTAAGCACAAATATTTTAACGATGCCATTGTGCAATTTCTACGGATATTTTACCGTCATAGAAGCCGACATGAGTTTATTCAATCATTAACGTCAGAATAAAGATTCATCAGAAAATAGGAAAACCGTAAAATTTTCACGGGTCTACCTAGTAAACTAGAATTCTGAAATGTGAAAATTTCACTGAAATAAATGGAAAAATGATTCCAGGTTTTCATCTAAAAATCAACAAAATACAGGCACGGTGTTGTAATGAATAGCGGCTTGGACAGAGGAATTCCAGTCAAATCCATTACATTCACTTACGTGTTAATAACCTTGGGAAAGATATGAATTCTCTTCTCCCCCAGCTATGGGTAAATAGGACAGACTGGGTTCTATAGCCTTGGATAGCAACTGGTTTGCCACAAAGAAATGGCAACATACTGCGGGAAAAAATCTGCCTCGTCAGTCATGTATCTTTCGATACATGATCGTCTAAACGTGTATCACATATGCCACTTTAAAACTGCTGACTTCTTTTTTTCCATATATCTAAACTAAACTATGCTTTTTGAAAAGTGAAAATTTATCAAATACGTTGGAAAATGCATTTTCATGTATGAACAAAATGAAATATATAGTGATTTCTAAGCGTAGCTTAATTGTGGCACAAGGCCCGATGTATGGCAGCACCCAGTGAGGATCGAACTATTTAGTCGTGATTGATATAGCGAGACAAGGTTGCGAACCATTACATCACGTCCAAGTGCCTCCAAAAACTTCAAAATTCTTTTAAAAATCTTAATGTATGTTGACTGGTATTAAGCCTTTTCTATTTATGATTAGTAAGTATATTTTACACTTAAAATATAATCTAAAAGGCAGATATTAATACAGAATTTAAAGATTTAAAACTTTAGTTTAATTATAATCATTTATAAATTTTGTTTTAAAAAAAAAAAAAAAAATGAAAATAATTCTTATAAAATTCATTATTTATCGAAAATTTTTTTCTTAAGACAATAGTGTTCTTAAAAGCTTTTCTAATTAAGTAATTAGATAGTTTATTGCATTTTTTTTTTATTTTGCAATTCGGAGCATACTTTCGGTAAATTGTGTTTCTGTTTGAACAAAACAAACTAAGGATATAAATTCTCTAAGAAGTTCTGCTTTTAGGCTGAAATTTGAATATGTGGAGTAACGGATGTATAAAGAAAATAAATTTTTACTATGATTTTCTTAAAAAAAAAAAAAAATTCATTCATTTGTGAATAAGTCCCGAAATTATTTGATTTTTGCAAGAATTTCCAAAACAAAGTGTTTTTACCCACAAAAGAGAAGATAAAATTCCCATAATAATCTTTGGCTTATCGTTGATGGCAGAAAAAAGGAGGAGAAAAAAGGAGGAGAAAAAAGGAGGAGAAAAAAGGAGGAGAAAAAAGTTTTTTTAATCAAAATTTCGAACGTACGAGAAAGGGTTAAAATTTTTAAAATAAAAAATATTTTGGTTTTTCGTTTCAATAATAAACAGTTTGACGATAAAACTGTTTTAATCAAGTTTGGGTCCTTTGTCATCATGATACGCTCTTTTGAGCGAAGAAAGTAGAGGTACATATATTCAATATATTGGGGTGGGGGAAGTAGGCGTTAATTAAAAAAAAAAAAAAAATCATCCTGGCATCAGTTTAAACTTACACTATCTTTTTTTCATATATCTAAAACATTTGGGAAAGTGAAAAATTTCACTGTAATGAATAAATTGGAAAATGTCCAGGTTTCCATCTAAAATCAAGAAGAGACGAACTTTAAGCAAAATATTCAAAATATTAGGAGAAAAAGGAACCGTCTGTTTAAACTGACATCAGGAAGATACCAAGTCTTGCGTTTGGGCAACTCCAGGTAGTGTAATGGTTAGCAAGCCTGCCTCGCTAGAACGATTACGACTAAGTAGTGAGTTCGATCCTTACTTACTTTCGCCCTTTAGTTGCATCAAGCTACGCTTGGAAAATAACTACCAAGTTCTTGTGTGATCACTGAAGCAAGATAGAAATCGGTCAATACTTAGATGAGTAACTACATCGTAACAGTATGAATGGAAACAGCTTGTGGCATTGTGACAGTATGGCATTCTATGTTGGAACCGTGTGGTATTGCAGGGTTTTGAGATGATAAATAGCGACAAAATATTTTTCTCAAATCGTTACCGTTTTTTGGGGAGACGAATTTAAACAAAGTTTGGATTCAAAATCGTAGCGTTGGAATTTCATTCCGTTGATCAGTGAAAGCATTAGAGCACAGCCTTATAAAATGTATAATTCACTGAAGCATTACAGATTGTATATGGACAAGATGCACGAAACAAGCTTATCATTAAATCATTGTACCATCAAATAAGACCTTCATTTACTTCAAAGGGAAATTATACGAAACAATTTCGCTATATTATATGTTATACATACAGTACAGTAGTTTTAGTGTGATTTTCAATAAAAAAATAAAAATTTAAAACATTGTCTTCTCGTGTGTGGCCAGTCGTATTATAGTGTTATATACACTTTTATCTATATTTTTGGTTATATTATAATCGAATAAATCTTATTCATTGAGTAGCCTTTCTCGTAATCCTTTACATTTTTTACTTATCGAATACAATAAAATATGACATGTTTTGCTTGTGGTGATTCAATATTAGAATTCTGATTTGAATATATATTTTAATTCAATGGATCTAATACAAAAAATATCAACTTTATTTGTAACTATTCTTTAAATATTAGCATTTTTAAATTAGTAAATAAAAACATGTAAAAATTAAGTATTTCTACACAATCTTTCAGACGATCTTTAAAACAATGCTCAAAAATTGGTAAAAATTCTGAATCTAATTTTTGATGTCAGTACTTATCACATGAAACCCCAGATTTCACACAGTGTGAAATGTTGATTTTCTAAAAAAAAGAATTTTTTAAAATTTTAAAAAATGAAAATTTAAAAAAAAAAAATGAAAAAAAAAAAAGTCAACCTGCCCTATTGTGACAGACAAATAAGTAACATGAAAACACTGATAATCGTCTGATAACTGAAGTTAAGAAATGTTAAAATTGGTCAGTACTTGGAAGAGTGACCCCTCTGGAAGCAGATTGCAAAGACGAAGGATCTGAAAAGAAGAAACACTATCTTTATCTTCAAATTTACTTGAGAAATCTATACGTTTAATTCTACGGAGAAATGGAAACAACCAATACATATCGAACCAAAGAGCAATGCCTGTTAATGGTATGAAATCCGCCAACCAGTTATCACACCCGCCTCCAGAATTGAAAAACCAATATTGATCGTAAATAACAAAACCATTGTATTTCTTTTAATCTTTATTCACATAACTAACAACAAAATAATGTCTTGTAAAAACCTAGATTAATTTCATATTAGCAAAAAAATATAATTACGGTAACATGTGCTTGTACCATGAATGGTGTGTTGTAAATGATTCTGCTGTTATAATGGAATGTCCCACACTCCCTATCGCCTAAGTGGACTGACTATATCAGTAGCTATATATGGTGAGCACAGGATATACCTGGGGTCTTGCTTTGGGAATTAGTTGGAGATTCGTCTCCAGCTAAGCTAGTCGGACTCTCTGCCTTCGGGTGGAGAGGAACCTAGACGAGGCTATGCCGAAGGGCAGGGTCTCGTCCGGGGTGGTAGACAGCTACCGGACCCCATTTTTACAGGGCCTACGGGGAATTTTTTGCCCGATCCTACGGGCCCGGTTTAAACCCGCATTAAAAACGGCTTTGTACCACATCCTGCCTCAAGATTCCCTGTCTTTCAGTAGTGTATTCTCTTGTACAATAATCCTCTCTTTCATCTACGCGCGTGTTGCTGTTCCTTTACTCGATTATCACCTTTGTTTGTAATCTCTTTAAGGATACAACATCTGGTTAAGCAATAAACTCATTGACTTTGTTGCGGTTGTTTTCTGTTTATGATGACATGAAATCTTGGTGTCTTGGTGATGAGTGCAACTTGAACGTCGTATTGAGCATCTTGGTTTTGATATAAAGTCGACAGAAAAATCCAGTTTTGCACAGGCATGTAGTCATGAAAGGCACCAACTGAGAAGCCCAGGATTGCTCTAGGTGACGATTGGCACCAACACAGCAAGAGTTTTTGTTTTTTTTTTGCCAGTAGAGGATACATTTCCAACTGAGAAACTCAGAATTACTCCAGGTGACATCATCAACACTACACTAAAGTTTCCTAAATAAACCAATCCTAATGATTCTGTATCCCCGCACCCCCTAGAAACCGATATCGCACCCCTGAGGGTGCGAGGATCCCTGGTTAAGAACCACTGATCTATTGCAACAAAGTTAAGCAAGAAACTCTTGCTCTTTCACAGAAAAATGGTCAAAAATATTTCCCAGAAAAATACAACATATTTCAAGAAGTTCAATGAGAAGATTAGGCATTTTCTGTAAGTACGGTCAATAGAAAAAATGTACCAACTCCACCTAAACGTTTTTACGACGTCACCGACAAAGGACGGCAGAGCCGGTGACGGGTGCCTTTGGGAGAGAACAAACAAGGGGAATCAAACCCTCATCATGGCAGACACAGAAGATGCAATAGGACGTGTAAAAATAGGAGAGGAAATTTCTGATACGAATTTTATGGACGGAATTACAACCATGGCTTTCGCGGATTCCCTGAGGGGACAGTTTCCCAACCAGTGTTCCACAGACCCGCAAAACTAAATTAATTCAGTTTGATATTTTAAACTGTAGGAACTGTGAATGTGAAATCATCAATGTTATCAATCATTTTCGCCGATGTAGACTTGTCTCCGCGTTAGAAATTCCCCGTGAACGGATCTTTCTAACATACAGTAGTGTTTCACTCGAATAAAACAAAGGAAAAGAGACAAAAGAACGAGGAATGTTAATATCGTCATGATTATCCATCATTTGCTTCAATCTGTCTTATTTATAATCACCTAGTCTCACAATTGCTGTTTCACGCCACAAATAGACACACAAAAAAGTCAACCTTACTCGACGAGCATGGCTTGGACTGCAGCCCTTTCTATATACAAAAAAAAAAAAAAAAAAAAAAAAATCAAAAAAAAAAAAAAAATCAGAAAAAAAACAAAAAAAATCAGAAAAAAAACAAAAAAAATCAGAAAAAAAACAAAAAAAATCAGAAAAAAAACAAAAAAAATCAGAAAAAAAAAAAAAATCAGAAAAAAACAAAAAAATCAGAAAAAAACAAAAAAATCAAAAAAAAAAAAAAAAAAGAAAAAACAAAAAAAAAAAAATCAAAAAAAAAAAAAAAAAAAATCAAGAAAAAACAAAAAAAAAAAAAAAAAAA
>CAHIKZ030003453.1:1555000-1587500 GCA_903632075.3 Acanthosepion pharaonis | reverse complement strand
ACTTCGACAATACTAAATATTGTGAAGATTGCAACACTCGTCAGCGTGTTGCAGAAAAATTGTAGTCTCTCAAAATTTCATAAAAATTAAATGTGCATACAAAGATTTTCTTTAAAAACACTGTTCAAAAATAATTTCATTCGTTTCTGAATAAATCATGAAAGTTTCATTAAAATCCGACAGTTATCGGATTCTTGGAAGAATTTACAAAACTGGTTTTGACCGAAAGGAAAAGAAACGCTAAAATTTCGAAGGTTGTAAAAAGGATAAGAAGAAAAAAAATGCCTGAAAAATTCATGTGGTCTTTTCTCTTAAAAATGAAAACTTACTATAAAATTTTGTTTTTAAGCTTTAAGCATTTTTTCATCATGTATTCTTTTTTAGCGAATTCGAGTTAAATTTTTATCATGAAAAATTTTTTTTCCGTTAATTTTCAGACCGTTCTTGTCAAGCTATCTATTTTCGCGAAAAAAAAAAAAAAAAAAAACAGAGGTACCTAAATAAACGTATGGCTACATGTAGTCACTGTGTTAATTAATCCGGCAATGTTTGCATGTAATCCGGCTTAAAAGAAATACCGTAAAATCGGTATTATATACATTTCATTCTTCTCTCATTGATGATCGAATTCGAAGATTCCGACGCGAAACGTTACCGTTGTTTGGAACTCTAAATTCTTGCCAGATAAAATTCAGAACTGACGGGGGTTGAACCGCCAGTGAAATTCCGAGCGAGAGAGAGAGAGAGAACTGGCGGCGTTAGTCATTGGTTGAGACAGCATTTATAAGAAACACGACCTTTAATAACGACCATACAAGCGGTGGTCAACGGAACGAGTTGTGAATCGTCAATCCCACAGGTCGACACGCCTCTATCTTACCTCCCCCATACCCACCAGCAATCTATTAATTAAAAAAAAAAAAATTTTCAAATGGCTACTCAATCTGCGTCTGACCTCTAATCGTTAGCCAAGTGGACTCTGGCCAAGTGGGTACTTCGCAGGCACGTGCCGAAATGAAATTGCTTATCGACGGTAGTAGGAGCAGAAAGAAAAAAAAAAAAAAAAAAGCTAATAGCTACAATTAGGCTAATAACAATGGACTGTCGCTATTACGCTTACAGCAATAATGACCGAACTGCTTGAGGCTTTCCTTTGAGAAGTTGGTTCGCCGTGGGGCAGGTAGCACCAAAGTAAATAATAAAAATAAAAAATAAAAATAAAAAAATCTCTAAAAGACGCGTGCACATTTCCGTTCATGAAACAGAACGCTACCCGAAGAGTAGTTGTGAGTTCAGTACCTTGCCATAGCAGACGTGAACAAAAACTTGGAGAGTCAAGTTACTAAAGGGAATTAACTGAAATAGATAAAAAAAAAAAAAAAGGCGTGGCATGTGGAATAAGAACAATCTACCACCATGGACTAAAAGGGTTCGGTTTGAAATTCCAACATTACCTGAAGAAGGCCGGCGCGTGTAACAACCGAAACGTCGTGAATAAGGCAATAACGATGAGAATCACAGTACGAACAATGTAAAATAATTACAATACTTCATTCCATAAATACAGACAAAAAGGTGGACTATAGTTTGGTTCGAAATTCCACCATATATCACCTGAAGAAATCCGGAGCGTACAACAGCCGATACGTCGTGAATATGGCAATAAATATAAGGACAACAGTACGAACGATGTAAAATTTGTAAATAGTGTAAATATTTATGTATTAACGAATTCGTTTTTTGTTGTACACGTTATTATTTTAGAAACCTTTGCGAAAATACTTTGAGTAGTGCCAGTTTCAGCCCCACTACATTTCAATAAATCGTGAATGTAAGTTACTCATTAAGTTGATTTATTTTCTGATGTGAATTTTAAATGATTTTTAGAGGTGGGGACACGAAAAACCTTTATCCTGCTAAAAAAAAAAAAAAAAAAAGGAGGTAATAAATGAAGAAAAAATAAGATTAGCGAGTAGGAAAAAGGAAAAAGAAAAAAAAAAGGAAAAAGAAAAAAAAAAGGAAAAAGAAAAAAAAAGGAAAAAAGAAAAAAAGGAAAAAGAAAAAAAAAAGGAAAAGAAAAAAAAAAGAAAAAAGGAAAAAGAAAAAAAAAGGAAAAAGAAAAAAAAAAGGAAAAAGGAAAAAAAAAAGGAAAAAGAAAAAAAAAAGGAAAAAGAAAAAAAAAAGGAAAAAGAAAAAGAAAAAAGAAAAAAGAAAAAAAGAAAAAAAGAAAAAGGGAAAAAAGAAAAAATAAACAAAGGAAAGCGGAAACAGAAAATATCAAAGAAAAATTAATTTTCACCAAATACGACTGAGGTGATTTTTTTGTTTTTGGTAGCACAGATTCTTGGACCTAAATCACTACCCATTTCTTAAGAGAGCATCTTGTTAACCACTTTTTGTAAAAATTACACAACAAAAGAAGGCCAGCAATTGACAGATATCTGCAATTGAGACAATAAGTCTCAAAAGTTGTAAAAAGGAGAAAAAGTGACAGCTCCCTCAAAACAATAGCAAATAATAAAGATATACAAGAAAAAAGAAAAAAAATGAAAAGAAAACGCGCGAAAAATACGTAATGACAAAGTGGGGCAAGAAGCAAGCAGACGACAAAACAAAACATGGCGGCGCAAAAAAAAAAAAAAAAAAAAAAAAAAAAAAAGGACGGGAATAAATACACACAACCGAATTCGGCGATGAAACAAGAAACAAAATGCATAAAAAAAACTGTCATGTTAGAATACATAAAACAAAAAAGGGAGATAAGAAACAAAAAATAAATAACGAAATATATATATATATATATATATATATATATATATATATATATATATATATATATATATATAAATAAATATTGGAAAAAAAATGAAAAAAGTACAAAACAGTCAGCAACAAATAAAAAGTTCTTAGATTTTAGTATTATTAGTTTCTGGGAATCATTTCGGTAATCGAGGCAGTCGACAAAGGAAAGAGGAGGGAAGGTGCCCGATTTAGGGTGATTGAATCAAGTCAGTGAGCCTCCAAGAGAAAGAAACGGCGGGGGTGGTGCAAGGACATGAGACAACGCCAGAACACATGTACTGGAAGACCTGCCAATCGAATTAAAAGACGACTGTTCATACCTACATGATTCGAAACCATTCTTCGGTGTTGTCGTCGTCTGACAATAATAGCAACTTCAGCAAGTGGAATAAATAGATCGAGTCGGAGGGAGAGATAGGAACGAGAAGAAAATATGGCGGCGATAGTAGGGATGTTATCGATCACACGAGAGGAGCACATGAGGTAATCACCCATGATAGTGTGACTAATTTCAAGTCACGAAATTTCTGAGTTACGATTATTTTATTAATATGAAGAATACGCCAGTAATAACGATGTCGGAAATAAATAACCAGACACACGCAAACATAAAAGTGTGTTTAGACAGCAAGAATCTATCTAAGCAAATTTTATAATACCAACATCTGTCTATTAAATATTTCATATTGTCTTTTCAACTTCTGATCCAGATGTTTCATATCGGGATTAATTTTTGACAATGACAGCCGAAAGTACTGAAATATAACAAGAATTTTTTTAAAAAGTGAACTATATATATATATATATATATATATATATATATATATATATATATATATATATATATATATATACACACACACACACATTCCAAGAGGATAGAATCCAGGTAGAACTCAATGTCCATGACAGAGTAAGAATATAATATAAAAGGCTCAAACACTAATATTGCATGGTTATAATTTATTACATTGGAATTGTAATCACGATCCAATTCAACAGACCTACAAATTCAAAAAGAAATCGGAAAATATAACTGGGTATAAAAAACAAAATTTTAGTGAGTGTATGTGTGGGAAACAAGTGTGAGAGGGAAGTGTATGAAAGCTCTAGAGAGAGGTGCAACAGAAGAAAGAAGAACAGGAAAGGCCTAAAGGTGAAGGTGGTGATTAAAATTTAACAGGGAGAAGTTTTAAAGAGAGGAGTTAAATAACGGTTTGAATGAGTGAGATACAAATAACTATGAATTATCTTTGGATGCATAAATCACTACGATTACGATTCCAATGTAATAAATTATAACCATGGAATATTAGTGTTTGAGTTATATATATATATATATATATATATATATATATATATATATATATATATATATATATATATATATATATATATATATATATATAATATATATATATATATATAATATATAATATAATATATAATATATAGTGTTTCATGCATGCTTAAAAGCAATCGTCAGGTCATTGCAATTAAGCATGAAAGACTGTGCCCGCTATGTGTTAACCTCAACGTCCACTATTATATTTACATTCACTATCCCTGATATCGATCACTAACTCATAAATATAGCGTATCTTAAAATATTATTCATTTATGCAAACATACATGCATACATACATACACACAGATACAGACAAACTCGATGCCTAAGGTTTAAAATGAATTTTTTAAAAAATGAAAAATCTTTTTTGAAGCTTTTTATTTTAATTTTAGGCTAATAAATTTAATATTTCCAGTAAGCAAAAGTTTTTGCTAAAAAGAAAAAAAAATTAGCCACCTATCAGCACCGTGTAATTCTCCTGATTAAGAGCTCTTTCAAAAATAAAATATATTTTTGAAACGTTATTCTAGAAATATTAGCCGTAATAAAGTATAATTTATCTGATTTGAAACAAATATTACTTAGCAATAATTATTACTTTTTTTTTTAATTTGAAATATCGCATAGCAGAAATGTATTTTAACACAGAGGTGTTTATTTAAACTGCACATGTCTAAAAATAATTTAAATGTTTCCTTTTTAGGAAAAATTTGGTTTTATTTTAAAAAGATAATCGCGTAACGCTAATCTATAGAAATAATTCCACGTATTTCAAGGTTTTAAATACCTAAAAAAAAAACAAAAAAAAAAAAAAAACAGTGTCACGGTCAATTTATAAAAACCCGCCTTTTTAATTATCATCACGATAACCAAAAATTAATATTATAAAAGTAACATAAAAAATCAAATATTTGTCCTACATTTTATTTTATTTAAAAAAAAAAAAAAAAATATATACTCACATTGATGTTTAAATATTATTATTATTATTATTATTTTTAGCAGGAGAAAGAAAAATGTACATATATCACTTTAAATATTATTTTTAGTATATATACCCATTATCCTATATTTGAGTAGACGGCACAATTTTTTTTTTTTTTTAACGGTGTGTTTATTTTTTCGTCCCCCGGCCTGAATATTCGAGAAATCTTATAAAAAAAAAAAAAAAGAAAAGTTTGCATTCCGCATCAAATTTCAGGAATATTCAGGTCGATAGACGAAAATAAATATACGGTTAAGAAAAACAATTAAAATAAACCAAAAGTATGAGTATCAACTAAAAAAAAAAATTGAAAAAAAAGTTTAAAGTGATAAAAAATATGCCGGATTAATAAATATTTTGGAAATATATATATATATATATATATATATATATATATATATTTAATATATTTTATTGTTATACGTTATTTATATAGACACAAATATTTAAATGCTCTGCTTATAATAAACAGTATTAACAACATTTACCGGCTTGAATGTCCGAGAAATTTTCATAGAAAATATGGATCCTCCGAAAGGGATCGAACCTGTATCCTACACGGAACCGTCATATAGCTTGACGCGCTATACCGGTTTAGCTTCAGAGGAGAGTCCGGTTAGCACGGTCGATTAAATGTTGTTAAGACTGTTTATTATAAACAAATGTCCTAATATATTATGATATGGACTAAGATCGGCAGTTATTTTAATATATCTTATTGCTCTACGTTATTTATATAGACACAAATATTAACATTTACCGGCCTGAAAGTCCGAGAAATTTTCATATAAAATATGTGTCCCCGTCATTTGTTTACGTTTAGACACGCTTCGAGCAGATATGATCGATTCGAGAGAAATCATGAAAAATTGTAGTTTGAAAGCCGTAAAATCGACCTTGCTATCCAGACGTTCCTCTGTAGCTAAACTGGGAAAGCACGTCAGGCTATATGACGATTCCGTGTAAGATACAGGTTCGATTCCAGTCGGGGGATGCATATTTTCTATGAAAATTTCTCGGACATTCAGGCCGGTAAATGTTAATACTTTTTATTATAAAGAGAGCATTTACTTAAATATTTGTGTCTATATAAATAACGTTTTCATATATATATGAATGAGGTGTTTTTAAGCGGTATATGAGCCTCTATGGGTTATTTAATACTGAAGAAAGGTACCTATAAATTAATTAGATACCTTTTTCTTATGAAATTTAATCTCACTCTTAACAGTCTTATTTTTTTAATTTCTTTATATTTTCCATAAAGCATCGTAAACGTAAAAAATGAAAGCTAAGTATAAAAAAAAATAAAAATAAAAAATTAGAGTTTTCCTTAAAAGTAATGAGGTAAATAATTTGTTCACTTAAATAATTTCACTTCCTTAGAAAGAATTATCCTCCCGTAAGTTATCTAAACGTCATGAATGTGCCTTTCGTCACCTGTCAAAAGACGCGAAAGGTTATGACCTGCTTTGTTTTATTTTCAAATTACATTTTTTTCGGCGCAGAAGCTAAGTTTAGCTTGGTTCAAAATATTTTAAATAAACAGTATAATTTCTGTTTTTATTAAAATCAGTTTTGAAAAAATGATAATTGATTTTTAAAAGAATATCAAAGTCAGATTTTAATCTTTTTTAATCAAATCGAAAAAATGATTGAAAATGATTATCTGTCCTTCTTTTGACCCCAAAAGAAAACAATATTTTTAACGAAAATTTCAGACGTGCTAGGAACGATTAAAAAATGTAAAAAAAAATACCCCAAAAATACTTTGATCTTTCCTCTTTAATAATAATATGAACATTAGACGATAAAATTTTGTTTTCGTCAAGTTCGGCGTTTTTTTTCATCGTGCTATGGCTCTTGTTTACATTTTCGTGGAAGTACCTAAATTAACCCATAGCTGAAGTGAGGAAGAAGTGGATTCATACCTTTCCCAAGGGTATGCGTGAGTAAGTAAATATAACGAACCCAACTGGAATTGGAACTCGGCTCTCCGGTGAACAATTTTAAGCCATTATCCATTACCCAACCCTCATATCCAAGTTTAAAGCTTCTGATATTCGCAAGCGTCATTTATGCTGACCAGGCTCGACGTTGCTGAACTTCGGTGATCAACGTGATATGGCCTTAAGCCTTTCTACGAGCAGTGTGACACTTTATTTTTTTTTATTGTGCAGGTCTGGGCGAGGTTATGCACCTTGATACATCGAACCCAAAAATTAAATAATAATAATAATAATAAATAAATAAGTAAGTAAATTTAAAGGTAAGCGGCTCTATATGTACAGCGTTTACGATGAAAAACAATAAAAGTCATTGTGTTTTACTAGAAATTTGAATCTGATTAGACAAAGAGGCGCTAAAAAGTTCTCGGATCGACCCATTTAACAGAATATGACCAAATGAAGGATTTTTTTAACGGTCTCTGGTCGGGCCGAGAACCTTTCAACATCCCCTCGTAGAAAGCTTAATTATTCATATAATTTCGTGTTTTTTTATTTTTTTTCTGAGGAATATTTAATGTCAGCAAGATGAATCATTCTTGAATATATGTGATCCATAAAAATGACTGTAGATGCGACCCATTTGAAACTGAATGCCTTAAGAGTTCAAAAAGGGTTCATCAAGCAGTGAGGAATATTTGAACTGTTGATGGAAATGAGGTCTGAAATATCAGGAAATGCCAACGATGGTTTACTAGACGACTGACTTCAATCGGCAATCAAGCTCTGCTAGCCGTAACTGAAGACAATCCCAAGATGACAGAACGAGCAAAGGCACAATAAAAACGCACGTCAAAATCCACCTCCATGAACTTGAAAAGGGGGTCAAAACTTGGCCAATTGTGTTCAACATGATCTGACAGTTCACACCTTAATCACCGATTCAACATCTGTTCATCATTAAGTAGAGGACATGCTACTGAACCATTCTAGGAAAGGATCGTCACGAATGACGAAAAGTCGATCCTTTATCATCATTTTCACTGACAGGGATAATGGTTTCAGCTGAAGGAAGAGCATGTCTGTACCAAACCAGGATGACACCCCGAGAAGGCGAGGCTTTATATCTGCTTAGATATGAAACGCGTCATCTGTCGTGAAGTGCTTGAAATTCGATTCTGAGAGATACTGTGGCCAATAGGAAGTACCAAACTTCTCAGTGCCGTTTTGCTTGAAAACGTTGGCGATTATAACTCTCCATGTTTTCCTGTCCTTTGTAGCTCTTAATAAATTTAGTCATTGTTATCTTTCACGTGAGTATCTAATTTTCCAAACCATCTTTCCTTATGCGCCCTAGAAATTTCACCTGTCTGATTTTAAGTATAAGGTTCCTTCTAGTTTGTTGGAAAAATTTTAGCTTCACCAATAAATCGGAAATGGGTGTTACACTTGCATGTCATTACAAAACGCTTATGGGGAAAATTAGATGAATATCATTCTTTGCAGCAGTTCCTGGACTGAAAATGAATTCTGAAGACTTTGAAATCCATGAAATTTTATATCGAAAGAATTAATAATTATTAGACTGATCATATCATTGGCATATCTATCCTAATTCACCGGGGTGTAATTAAAATAAATCCTTGATCCAACCCCTTTACAAAATCAATATCTCAATGACTAATCCGAATAGTTATCAGCAAGAGAAAAAAAGGTTCAAGATGCAAACATCAAACAAGGGATGCATTCCAAAATAAAGACAAATACCCTTTGAATTAATGTGAACAGTAATTTGTCCTCTGTAGAAAATAAGGGTAAAAAGAGCATTGACGCGACATGGCGAGAGAAAACAGGACAACACCAAACTTGAGTGAAAAAAAAGAAAGGCTTTATATCAGAAAGAGGAAGAAAGAAAAGGGAAGATAGAAAAATTGAGTTTAAAAATCGTTGCAAAAAAAAAAAAAAAAAAAAAAAAAAAAGTGGTTTTGCGAGAACATAACGGCAATAAAGTTCGTTCGGTTAACAGTTCTTCTCATTTTTATTGCAACGTTGGAATATATTCATCTTCAGGTCGAAGAGAGATTCAATTTTCAGACGCTTTGCTGCAACTGTTGGAACATCCTCGTTCCTATGCTGTATTCTTGGCTGCCATGTGGCTGCTGGTTGAGTTTTACGGAGCTAAATTAGTCCGTGTTGACTCGTCGGAAAAAAGTGGCCGTGATAGGCTGCTTTCAACCCAACCCAGCCCAGACCAGGGGCCGGTGATAACGACCCCTACAAAGGGAGGCAATTCATTTATCTATATAGTATTTTCAATAGAACTAAGGACAATGTACTAAGGACAATGTACTAAGGACAATGTACTAAGGACAATGTACTAAGGACAATGTACTAAGGACAATGTACTAAGGACAATGTACTAAGGACAATGTACTAAGGACAATGTACTAAGGACAATGTACTAAGGACAATGTACTAAGGACAATGTACTAAGGACAATGTACTAAGGACAATGTACTAAGGACAATGTACTAAGGACAATGTACTAAGGACAATGTACTAAGGACAATGTACTAAGGACAATGTACTAAGGACAATGTACTAAGGACAATGTACTAAGGACAATGTACTAAGGACAATGTACTAAGGACAATGTACTAAGGACAATGTACTACTAAGGACAATGTACTAAAGACAATGTACTAAGGACAATGTACTAAGAGACAATGTACTAAGGACAATGTACTAAGGACAATGTACTAAGGACAATGTACTAATGTACTTAGGACAATGGACAATGTACTAAGGACAATGTACTAAGACAATGTACTAAGGACAATGTACTAAGGACAATGTACTAAGAGACAATAATACTAAGGACAATGTACTAAGGAGACAATGTACTAAGACAATGTACTAAGGACAATGTACTAAGGACAATGTACTAAGACAATGTACTAAGGACAATGGACAATGTACTAAGACAATGTACTAAGGACAATGTACTAAGGACAATGTACTAAGGACAATGTACTAAGGACAATGTACTAAGGACAATGTACTAAGGACAATGTACTAAGGATAAATGTACTAGATTAATGTACTAAGGACAATGTATAAGGACAATGTACTAAGGACAATGTACTAAGGACAATGTACTAAGGACAATGTACTAAGGACAATGTACTAAGGACAATGTACTAAGGACAATGTACTAAGGACAATGTACTAAGGACAAATGTACTATGACAATGTACTAAGGATAATGTACTAAGGACAATGTAATAAGGACAATGTAATAAGGACAATGTACTAAGGACAATGTACTAAGGACAATGTACTAAGGACAATGTACTAAGGACAATGTACTAAGGACAATGTACTAAGGACAATGTACTAAGGACAATGTACTAAGGACAATGTACTAAGGACAATGTACTAAGGACAATGTACTAAGGACAATGTACTAAGATTAATGTGCTAAGGACAATGTACTAAGGACAATGTACTAAGGACAATGTACTAAGGACAATGTACTAAGGACAATGTACTAAGGACAATGTACTAAGAAACTGGAAAATTTTGTTGTTCTATGCTATATCAATCCTTTTGTATGGCAATGAATGATGGACAATTTCACCACAGATGAAGAAAAAAATATTAAGAATCCCATGGAGAGGGCGCGTAAGCAACAAAAAAACAAACAAAAAAAAAACAAAACAATCACACACTCAGAATCAGAAAGAAAAAGCTGAAATTTCTTGGGCACCTAATGAGGAAAGAGGGCTTAGAGAACTTAACATTCACAGAGCATAGAGAGATAGGGAAAAGCAACGGATCACCTACCTGACGTGTTGTGTGAATAGATGGCGGAAAGCTTGGCAAAGGGAGAAACGACGCTAAAGGCCACATGCGATAGGAAATTGTGGCGAGCCATGATCGCCCACATCCTGAAGGGACACAGCACAGAAAAATTAGAATAGTGATTTAGGAAAAGGAATCTCGCCGAGAACTTTTCAGTATACGATCGTGTGTGTGGATGGCTACATAAGTTTATGGTGTTACAGCGGTCGACCAAATATGGTAGAGAAACTGAATTTTATCTAATGGTGATTTCATAAAACAATGACATGGCCAGCAGGCAAAGTTATCAAACATTTCTCATAAAATAAAATAAATTATATAGATAGATAGATAGATAGATAGATAGATAGATAGATAGATAGATAGATAGATAGATAGATAGATAGATAGATAGATAGATTATATGAATGTACAGTGGCAAAGTAACATCGAATCGATTTATTCACTGGTGTCTTGGTGGATTATCGAAGAACGTATTATTTGCAAAGATCATTAACTAGCGATAATTTTTAGTGGTGAGGATTTAATAAGAAGTATTAAAACCCGATCTGCTATAGCGACTACAACCAAACCTTATCCCCATTTCCGATGGGATTGCTATAAAGCACCTTACATCAAACTTCGACACTGTAAGAAACAGGATATTTTCTACCCACTGCTAACCGTAAAATACTTCTGAACAGTTTGATAACATCTGATGATGCTTGGTCAATAACAGCAACCGAAAAACAGGGAGACAGAAATTGACAGGAAGGACCAGGACTAAGAAAAAAATGGGGGGTGAGGAGGGGTTGAAGAGACCGAGAGAGGGGGGGGGGGAGGAGAGAAACGGTGGGGAGCAAGGGAGAGAAACGGTGGGGGGGCAAGGGAGAGAAACGGGAGGGAGGGCGAGAAACGGGGGGGTGAAAAGGAGGGAGTATAAATACTATGGATGGGAGGACGAATGAAAATCTAGAAGACGCAGTTCGAACACTCCGGTCGATATAAAAAAGGGAATTAACCTCTTAAGCAAATGCGGGCTTATCAGAACTTATTACAATCGATGCTTCTCATTTCCAACAGTGGCAAGCAAAGAAGACAACGGATGAAATAGCTGCACGGTAATGACGGTGTTCTGTGAGGCAGGAAAAAAGCTTTGGAAAGGAATGATTCGTACCTGTCCAACAAATCATAACCATGCTTTCATATATCTTTCGAAATAACAGCTAGAAAATTGTAGCGTGTTCTTGTTGTTAATAGTAATAATGATGATGATGTTTGAATAAAAGTAAGCCTCTGATATAATTCATAGGGAAAAACTTTACTTTATATCTATTATACTTAAATCTGTTGGTCAAGTTATTACGTCACAAGGCAAATGTTAGACATGACTGATGGCATTTTTCAATATGGTGCCAGTGTTACCAGATTGTTTTATTCAAACACTTTTTTCAACACAAAATATAACGTCGCTGAATAGTGAGATTTCTTTTAACTAGTTTTAACCTGTGAAAATTCCATGGTTTTTCTATTTCAATTCTCGGATTAATCTTCATTCTTAAGTTAACGATAGAGAGAGTTCTACTACAATAAAATATCCGTAGAAATTCCCCTATCGCATCGTTAAATATTTGGACTAAATATGCTACGTAGCCGTGCAGGAGAAAACCAACCCAGAGCAGATGAGGGTCATATTACAACTGCATATCACCGAGGAATCCTTCACAGTGCTTTCTAAAAATTTTCCATTTCTGACAAGTCATCAGCACCCGAAAAACTTTCGGATTTTGAAGGTTTTCAGACGAAGGATACTCAACCTGTGCTAGATTAGCAGCTGGGTGTCACCATTATATCGTTGAAATTAGTACAGGTAACCGTAAGTTCTATAATATATATATATATATATATATATATATATATATAGCACGTCTCACCTATGGGATTCTCTTCCGGCTTCTTACTTTCCTGTCAACTACGATCTTCAAAAATTTAAATGCAATATCAATCGTCTTTTGGAATCTAGTACTTTTATAGCCTACTCGCCTCAATATCGTTTTCGCAGCGTCTTTCACTCTCCGTAACACCCTTTCATCTTAGTGGCTTCATCACCTTACTTGGGTGAAATGATCAAAGAGCCATGTCCGTTCAAAGTACAATGATATCCTGTGATGGACATACTCAACAATGAGGTGGTAGCCAACATTATATATAAAGTACATACATCGAGATTAAACACCCATACATACACCACTATACAAAAAAAAAAAAAAAAAAAAAAAATCGAGACATCAAACATCCACAATCTAAACGGGAAAAATCAAGAGATTGTATTTTTCGATACTCATGTTAAAAATCTACGGACCGTGAAAACCCACCCCTTCAAATATTCACAACTGTAACCAATATTCAAAAACAAGAGAGTTTGGGTCTGAAATCGGACAGGTTAATATCCCAGGAAAAAAAGGGGGGAGGGAGGCGCATGCTTCAAGGACACAACAAAATGAAAAAGCTGTTGGTAATTTTCGGCCCACTCTCCAATCATTATTGGTTAATGCACGGATATCACAATTTTGATTGCCTTCGATTCAATTTGCCATTGGGCAATGTTCTAATTGGCGGATGCAACGAATAAAATCTATTTACCGTATTTGTCGCATGATTTCCGTGCGTATTGTAGTGTGGAAAGTGCCGGATTTACAGATGGGTTGACTGGGCTGTAATTCAAAATTTTCTAATCTAGAGGGACTCGAGCGTGTGTGTGCGCGCAAGAGAGAGAGAGCGCACTAGAGAGAGAGAGAGAGAGAGAGAGCGCACTAGAGAGAGAGAGAGAGAGAGAGCGCACTAGAGAGAGAGAGAGAGAGAGAGAGAGAGAGAGAGAGAGCACTAGGAGAGAGAGAGAGAGAGAGAGCACTAGAGAGAGAGAGAGAGAGAGAGAGCGCACTAGAGAGAGAGAGAGAGAGAGAGAGAGAGAGCGCACGAGAGCAGAGAGAGAGCTAGAGAGAGAGAGAGAGAGCGCACTAGAGAGAGAGAGAGAGCACTAGAGAGAGAGAGAGAGAGAGAGAGAGAGAGAGAGAGAGAGAGAGAGAGAGAGAGAGAGCGCACTAGAGAGAGAGAGAGAGAGCGCACTAGAGAGAGAGAGAGAGAGAGCGCACTAGAGAGAGAGAGAGAGAGAGAGAGCGCTAGAGAGAGAGAGAGAGAGAGCGCACTAGAGAGAGAGAGAGAGAGAGCGCACTAGAGAGAGAGAGAGAGAGCGCACTAGAGAGAGAGAGAGCGCACTAGAGAGAGAGAGAGAGAGAGAGAGAGAGAGAGGCACTAGAGAGAGAGAGAGAGCGCGCACTAGAGAGAGAGAGCGCACTGAGAGAGAGAGAGAGCACTGAGAGAGAGAGAGAGAGAGAGAGCGCTGAGAGAGAGAGAGAGAGAGCGAGAGAGCGCTGGAGAGAGAGAGACCGCGAGAGAGAGAGAGCACTGAGAGAGAGAGACCGCGCTGGAGAGAGAGAGACCGCGCTGGAGAGAAAGAGAGAGCGCGCTGGAGAGAGAGAGAGAGAGACCGCGCTGAGAGAGAGAGAGACCGCTGGAGAGAGAGAGAGAGACCGCGCTGGAGAGAGAGAGAGACCGCGCTGGAGAGAGAGAGACCGTGCTGAGAGAGAGAGAGACCGCGCTGGAGAGAGAGAGACCGCGCTGGAGAGAGAGAGAGACCGCGCTGGAGAGAGAGAGAGACCGCGCTGGAGAGAGAGAGAGAGAGAGAGAGAGAGACCGCGCTGGAGAGAGAGAGAGAGAGAGAGAGACGCGCTGGAGAGAGAGAGAGAGACCGCGCTGGAGAGAGAGAGAGAGAGAGAGACTGCGCGCTGAGAGAGAGAGAGAGAGAGACCGCGCTGGAGAGAGAGAGAGAGAGCCGCTGGAGAGAGAGAGAGAGAGACCGCGCTGGAGAGAGAGAGAGAGAGACCGCGAAAAAGTGAGTGTAAGTGAAAGAATAAAATTTCATGATTCCTTTATTTCCAATTATGATTAAAATCAAGGTCGTACCGAAACCTAAATAATACATAAAGTAAACTAAGCAACGAGAAATGGAAAACGTGGACAGGGAAGACAAAAGTCAACCAGACTGCGAAGTTGGGAGAAAGAAGAGACAAAATTCAACCAGACAGGAAACGTTGGGATGGAGAGAAGAAGAGACAATACTCAACAAGACAGAGAAAGTAGAAGGGAGAGTGCAACCAGATAAATTGGGTGGAGGGTAAACTCAAGACAGAGAAAGTAATAGGGGGGGGGAGATGAAGAGACAAAACTCGACCAGAGAAAGTGGTGGAAGGAAGGGACAAAACTCAATCAAATAGAGAAAGGCGAATGGACAGAATCAAACGAAATTGCCATTTCTTGTCAGCGTCACTAACATTTTTTTGTTGAAAAACCCAACAAACTTAAAAGAAATTCTTTGGATTTTGTAACATTTAAACATAGCTACGAATGTAGTCTTTACTAACTGCATATGTTTGTAAGCTTATTAAAAAGGTGATAAACTTATCAGTAATCTTTTTATGAACGCTAAAACTTCGCAAAAATCTTCGTTTTTCATTGTAGAGATTAAGAAAGAACAATGTTTGCTTCTCATGACCAGATGCTATTAAGTTTCGGCCTGCCAACTCTTTTAGCTCAGGATCTCCGGTTACATCAATCTTGCACTGGGTGAGGCGAGGAATACCGCCCACTAAAACTCATGCAAGTCTCAACGTTGTCCATTTTGAGACATCGAGCCACCGCGTCATCTCAAATTGGACGCAATGTGAGAGTTGCATTTTTTTTTTTTTTTTTTTTAGGACGGTAATACGATAAATCACATGGGTTTCACATCCATTTCATGAAAGTAATACCAACGAAATCGACAGAGGAGAGTGTGGAGCTCCATGACCAGCCACACCATGAAAGCACATGGCAGATGAAAATTAGGTTTACCGTGGTTGTTTGGGATTACTAAATACGATGCACCGGATATAGGAAGGGGCTGGGAGAAGAAATTCAATCGGTCCGTTATATTTGTCACTAGCTCAAACGAAATAAAAAAAAATTAGCACGTTTGTTAAAGTTTGCAATCTATTTCTTTTCCATCCAAATGAGGGAATATTTTATTTTCCTGTTTGGAAAACATTGACTTCCTTCCAAAGGTCCTCGAAAAATCTTTCACAGCAATAAGAAATAAAAAGATGCACAGGCGAAAATTAGAACCGTCCAATAAACATATCCTTATACTAGAAAATGTGTCCTCCGTCATTTGTTAACGTTTCGAGCAGATATAATCATTCGAGGGTAATCATGTAAAATTGTAGTTGAAAAGCAGTAAAATCGACCTTGCTCACCAGACGCTCCTCTGTAGCTAAAATGGTATAGCACGTCAGGCTATATGACGGTTCTGTGTAGGATACACGTTCGACTGTCTGAGGCCGCATATTTTCTATGGAAATTTCTCAGACGTTCAGACCAGTAAATGTTAATACTGTTTATTATAAACAGGGCATTTACTTAAATATTTGTGTCTATATAAATAACGATGGAGTAATGGATAACGGCTCGGATTGAAGAATCGGAGAACCGAGTTCAAATTTCAGTCGAATTCATTACATTCAAGTGCTAATACCCTTGGGAAAGGTATGTATACTCTTCTCCGCCAGCCCCCGCCCCGCCCAGTTATGGGTAAATAGCAGGACAGACCGGGTTTTATAGCATTGGATGGCATCTTGCCTACTGCAAGAAAAAAAAATCTGCCTCGTCAATCATGTATCGAAAGATAGATGATCGTCTAAGCGTGTATCACGCATGACACATAACCGACTAACTGATGCTTCTAAATTTAGTTGACTGATTCGAGAGAAAGATTTTACATTTTATCTTTTTTTATTTATTTTTTACCATTTCACCCCAAGGAAGGCGGGAATGCCACTGGTACGCGAGGGGTGCAAAGAGTGAAAGTGAGAAAAATATTGTATATACAGGGGAATTGAGGAAAGAATAAGAGATGAACGGGGTTCAAGATAGGAGATAGCGATTGACGTTGCATTTAAATTTTTGAAGATCGTAGTTATCAAGGAAGTGAATTCCACTGTCAGGAAGTGCGAGAAAAGAAACTGTTGGAGTAGAAGTGGCGGTTACATTTTACTATTTCAACAGTAAATGGGTGGGAACTAAATGCCAATCTAGCTGCACGCTTAAGTTTGGGCACAAGGAAAAAAAGCTCATCAGAGCAGTTGCAATGAAAATATTTGTGCACTAAAGATGGGCTGAAGAATGGTTGGCACAACCAAGAGGCCATTAAATCAAATAAACCTAACGTTTGGTCGTGCCAAGAATTTTTCAACGACCTTTCGTAAGAGGAAATCTCAATTTCAGTTCAGTGTCAAAGATGATTATTACGTTTGTTCGGTCACGAAAAGGTTTTAAACACCCTCTGTGTGTGTAGGGGGGTCTTTTTAACAAACCGAACAGGTACATGTTCTGAAAGCCAAAAACGGTTTTGTTTAAGTAACAATGAGTAACCTGCCGCAAAGTAAATACTATTTGCCGGTAATTAAAGGAAAATATAGGCAAAGATTACCGCGTGTACAATGTCTTGTACACTGGATTATGAATGGAATGTCGCACCGAAGTTCCAAGCTCCATAGCAAGGTGTTCTGGACGAGAAGGTTTTCCCCCGACAAATATCCCTGTATCACACTAATCTTAACCAGCCAATAGAGCGCTCAGGCTGATTTACAAGAGTAAGCTTTCGGGAGGAACTTACCTACCATAAAGATAAGTTTATAGTGAAATAAACATTCTTTTTCTTTTAATTTTAGACCAATAAAAAATAAAATACCAAATGCACCAAAATCATCACCAAAACAATTATTAATGTATATTGATATATTTCCTGTTCCATCTGCAGAAGGAAAGGGGGTAAATCAACTTAAGTTAGTAAATTTGACTAATTATTTTCCTTCGTCGTTTTAATAATCTATACAAATACAATATTTATCTGCATTTAGACAAACTTACTTCCCGAGCAGAATGAACCATTTAATCAGTTCATTTACTCCTACGTTTCTTAATAGCAGTCTTATTTGTTCAAGCCTTTCATGTGAGGCACTCCGATAACTGTCTCTTAAGCGATCGTCTTGCCTCAGCTTGGTCTTGAAATAGGCATTGTCGTCACTGTCTTTGTCGTTCTGTTGCTAATCTTTTTCTTCCAAGCGATATTTAGACAAGCTTACTTCCTGAGCAGAATGAACCGTTTAATCAGTTCCTTGGTCTTGAAATAGACATTGACGTCACCGTCTTTGTCGTTCTGTTGCTAATCTTTTTCTTCCGAGAGATATTTTCATTTCACTGTTAAATTAAACATAAAATTTTTAACATGAAAAGTACTGAGCAAATAGCGATTTTATACACTACCAGGAGTAATCAATGAATCAGAGATACCATTGAATGTCTAATAAATATAAAAGGAACGGATTAATTAAACAGTTCATTGGCCTCCATTTTAGTCGAGAATTCTTCATCTCCGCTTTATTGAACCTCGATACATTGTTTCCAGATTTGTTTCATTGCAATTTACGATTAAAATTGTCTAACTTTCTACAGCAAGGATACACTTATAATAAGATAAAAAAATACGTGAAAAATCACGTTTTTACGTTTTTTTCCAGTTTAGAACTTACTAAAAAATGTGCTCAATTGATAATTGAAGCTATAATATTCAACAAATTAAGTTCGAGTAATTTATCTGGTTAGCTGACTCGGGGGTTTCACATCAAAACGCTCATCAGGGCCATATGTTTTGAAAAATCTATTAATAAATCTGATCCAATGTTTGCCGAATAAATATACTGACCCTGTAATTAACCAAATAATCGATAGTTTTTTTATAATAAGAATTATACAATGCGTAAACATTTGCTATATATATATATATATATATATATATATATATATATATATGAAAAGAAAAATACAGAAAAAACAAAATTCTGAATATGCATTATTAATGTTAAAATAAAGTCGACGTCGGACGTTTCGGTCTATTTAAGACCATCTTCATGGACATTTTCATTTAGACCGAAACGTCCGACGTCGACTTTATTTTAACATTAATAATGCATATTCAGAATTTTGTTTTTCTGTATTTTTCTTTCATACTGTCGGATTTATATCCATATATTTATATATATATATATATATATATATATATATATATATATATATATTATATAAAGGGTGTTCCAATAACTAGGACCGATTTTAAATGTGAATTAAGTTTAAAATCGGTCCATATATCACACACACACACAGGATGTCAAAGTCACTATAGAGTTATTTACAATAACAATTAAGACAAAGCAATTAATCAACAGTCCAGAAATTTATTAAAATGCTTCTGATTAAACAACAAAATGCTTTGGTAAACAACAGTAAATTAATTACTGATACTGTTCGATCTGCAAGCCTCCTGTTTCAATGATTTGCTTTATTATTATTATTATTATTATTATTATTGGTAACTGTATAGTGACTTTATTGCCACCCTGTATATTTCAGCCAGTTATGTACCATGCGTGACACGCACGTAAGCTATTATTTATCTTTCGACACATGACTGACGAGGCAAATTTTTTCCGCAATAGTTTGCCATTTCTTTCTGTAGTAGACCAGTTGCTATCTAAGGCTATAGAACACGGTCTGTCCTGCTATTTACCCATAGCTGGGGGGGGGGAGAAGAAGAGGATTCGTACCTTCCCCAAGGGAAGATATGAATCCACAATATACGCGTTTTTTACGTATGGTTATTTTTTTATTTTTTTTTTTTTTTTTTAAACTCTTATCAAAAACGACATTCTTGTATATGTAGTTATGGATAATATTATACATTAATTACTAATTTTTTTAATTTAATAACTATTTGCGCTCAATTGTTGGCATAAATAGCTACCTGGTGATGTGTTAAAATTTTGGAATAATGCAATAAAAATTTAAATTTCATCTCTGATAGATGTCGCGATCTGTCAAGGCACAAAAAATTCATTTCAAGACAAGATTTTAACTTTATGTAAAAATTCATTTAGAGTCAAGACACACACAAAAAATTATTTAAGTCAAGAGACACGAGAAATTCATTTCACAGATCGCAACAGCTATTAAGATGTAATTAAATATACTTTAATGTTTAAATAAAATTATTCAATATTATTATTGTTTAATAAGCATTATAACATAGCACAAATAGCTATATTGTGGAAAAAGGAATTTTCGACAATATACGCATTTTTTTTTATATATTTATGGTTATTTTTTAACTTTTATCAAAAATGATATTCTTGTACATGTAATTATGAATAATAATATACATTAATTACTAATTTTTTTTAATTAATAACTATTTGTGCTCAGTTGTTGACATTAATAGCTATCTTTTGATCCGCTAAAATTTTGGAATAATGCAATAAAAATTTAAATTTCATCTGATAGATGTCGCGATCTGAAAACAAAAACATAAATAAAAAACGAAAATTGATCAAGTGATCTCACACATTTGATTTGAAAAGCAGATGAAAAAATATTTTAAGTCATTAGTAATTTTAAGCGAAGAAATTTGCTCACAGTAAAATCTTTTGCGCGGAGAAAAAAAAACTGTTTTTAACAGAACTCAAACAGTGTGTTATTAAACAACGTTTCTAACTTGACAAAAATTTCTCTTTTTTTTTTTTTTTTTTTTTATAGCACCATGTCCTTCCAATGGAGCCTATCCCTCCCTCCCACGATTATTCTGTGAATTGTCAGGGAAAAATAATGGAGTGGTTTCTCGTTGCCGTCTCTACGGTTTTGAATGCAGACTAGTTCCTCTCTTGAGACTGACTTCCGCCCAAGGCTAAAGAACACGGTTTTATCCTGCTATTTAAATAATAGCTGCAGGGAGAGCGGAGTTGGATGTATGCCTTCCTCCCAAGGGGCATTTACGCGAAAGTGGACACAACAAATCGGTCCGGAATTTGAACTCAATTAGACGAGCCCACTTTCTGTACCAATAACTATACCTTCACATCTAATTCGAAAAAGGATGGTTCGATTTTTTTTTCAATTGTAATGTGCTACATCAGTGTTTCTCAACCATTTTAAGCAACCTAGGAATAAATGAAAATATCACGACACACTTAGCAAAGTTTTTAAAGGGTATACATTTTTTTATCCCGTGACGCCTAAGGGTACCATGTGTACTGCAATCGCAGTAGAAGTGGTGTTTCTTGGGCAAGATGGCCTGACAGAGCCCAAATCTCTCCAGGCCGGTTTTGAATTCAGAGTTTTTCCTTCTCCAAGGTTATAGAACCCGGTCTGTCCTGCAATTTACCCATAGCTGGGGGGAGAAGAGGATTAATACGTAATGTAATGGATCCGACTGAATTCTCAGATTCCTCAATCCGAGCCGCTATCCATTGCTCCACTGTGCCTTAAATTTAAATGTTATGAAATAAAACTATAGTTTTTTTTTATACGCACACACACACACAAATATGAACTGACTTTATTTCAGTGTTTTTATTCAACTATTTTTGCAACTTATTTATTACCTGGTGTTTTTTCGCGATTTCTTCAATGTTTGGTCGAATGTGTGATAAGCAGACAATCATTTCTTCTTCAGTTGAGTGTAGTCTTTCTCACTTCTTATTTTTATGTTAGTTAAGGTTGAGAAGACTAATTCACATAAATAATTCGAAAATTGCAATAAAATTGATAAAAAAAAAAAAAAAAAAAAAAAAAACATTTTTAGCTATTCCTTTTGTATTGAAATCCAAGATGTATCAATAATTACCGTCGAATGTTTTATTTTGATTCCTCCATCGCTGAAAATGGTGGCCAATTCTTTTTCACATAACTGAAGTTCAATATTAGAAGGAACATTTATGAAGAGATTTCGAATCTAGTCAGACTTTCACGACACGGCGATTGAGAATCACTGTTCTACACAAATGTTCGAAAAAATTTGACAATGAAAAAAATATGATTTCCTCAGATTCCTGACAAACATCGATTCTGTAGTCGGCTCTTACGTACATGCTGTTTCAACTCCTAGAAACTTTAGGTAGCACCTCAAATAAGCTTAAATCAGGACATGTCATCAGAAAAAAAAAGCTCATTAACATGCTTACTACCATGAAATACAGATGTTCGTCTTATAATATATTTATATATTGCTTCTGGTGCACGTGTGTCCATTCTAAACTTTTATTTTAAGGCCGTATAAATAGTGACAACAGATATTCCTGTTTCTTAGATATTTTTACTTTTTTTTTTCTTGGTACAGTTGTTCTACATTGCTAAAAAAAAAAAAAAAAAAAAAAACTATGGTCACAACGTAAACCCGTTACATAATAACGCTTTTTTCTTTTCTTTTATATGAATACTTTTTTATCCAGAAAACAGGATTCATTCTTTAAATAAATAAGACTACAGAAAATAGGAGAATGGAGCCAGACATTTTGTAAATATTTTAAGACAATACGAAAAAACATCGAATCGTTCAAAAGCCTACGCGACAGCAATGGTATCAAATCACGAAAATAAGGTCATTTTTCGGGTAATTCTTATGTCTAAATATACCTCGAGTCGATAGGTCAGAAATAGTTCGATAAATATGCATGCAAACAGATTTGTCGGCAGAATATAAATGAACTAAATCAATAAAGTAAATCTATCAATCAATACACCTGTTCGTTCGTTCGCCCAGTGGGTTTTAAAACTTCCTGCAGACGAGTGTCAAAACTTACTTCAACATTCTTACTAAACTAAGAAACGTATCACATAAGGGCAGACGCCGGAATAGAAGTAAAATATTTTCCAAATCTGATATATGTATCACTTAAAACCTTATTGTTAGTGGATACTACTATTTTAGTAGACGCTAATTTATTTAAACGGTATTTTATATTCGTCTATCTGCCTGAATAGTCGAAAATTATATATATATATATATATATATATATATATATATATATATATATATAGAGAGAGAGAGAGAGATAGATAGAGATCACTAATATATATATATATATATATATATATATATATATATATAAACTTTCTGAAATCTATAAAAAAAAAAAAATGTACCCAAAGGCAAAACCCAGCCTTACTTAATCAACGATGCTCTTCGTGGCTGAGGCGGTAAAAAGCGCGTTGGATCTCTACGAAGGAGAAAATTTTTTTATTGTCCTTTCTCCTCGATAACGTTTTCTCAGGATTTACGATGACAGATGATGTTTGTCGTTGCACTTAAGACCTTGGTTGACGGGAAAACAATAAGACGGAAGAGACTTCCACAGACGAATAGTGTGAAAAACTATTAGTATAGAATGTGCCGTTATATCAAGCAATTTTAACAGTAAAATAACGACACCTAATAGTGCACTTAAATTCGTAAATGTCGAGCTACCAAAAAAGGAAGCTCAACAAAACAATTACCATATAAATATTTTATAGAAAAGACACAGGGTTGTTACGTTACGGCAACAGGAAAACGATTGAAAACCGAGATGCCAGGTCAGGACTGATAATATTGCAGATTCTTTGGATTTTGTCAAGAATCTCTAGATACATAGAAGCACCAGACCAGATGTAGAAACAATACTCAATGCACTGACTACTAGCAGACTGATAAATAAATATGCAAGACAAATTTGGATGAGAAAAATTGTCTAGCCCGATACGATGAAGCTATTTTTCGTGCAGCAGGCCGAGCAATTAACTCAATATAATCATCGAAGTCATCATTAAAAACGACATCCAAGAACAAGCTCGCCCGTCTCACAAACGATAACTATTGTAGTAATTTTGATTCTTACTGAGTGCCCACATTAGAGGCGGCCTTGTGACACACAAAATGAATCCTTCAAGTAGATACTATTGTCGTGAGTTGGGTGAATATTCGTGTGTGGCGTGATGGCTCATAGTAAAGAAAATAGAATCATC
Source organism: Acanthosepion pharaonis (assembly GCA_903632075.3). Lineage (NCBI taxonomy): Eukaryota > Metazoa > Mollusca > Cephalopoda > Sepiida > Sepiidae > Acanthosepion > Acanthosepion pharaonis. Next base: position 1,563,592 of record CAHIKZ030003453.1, on the reverse strand, counting down.
AAGCCAGGTTCAAACGGCAGTCGAGATTGTTGCATTCGTTTCTCGCTAATATCTTTCGCGTAAACAACATATTATGCTCCTTAGTTGGAAACCAGCGTAGAACAACTCTGAATTGAAAAGCGTTAAGAAAACAAGGAATCACACGACATTTTCTTTAGAATAGACGAGACAATTCAGAGATAGTTAAGAAAAAATAAAATAAAATCCATAAGTTTTAAATGGGAATAAAAGATCCCAAATTGTAAAAAAAAAAAAAAAAAGATGCTGGCAATTCGAATACACAAAGAAGATGCAGTTTCCTTTAAGTAAAAATGGTGAAAAATTCTTAATTTTATAGCAATGGGGACTGGTGTCGGGTAAGAACAAATCTTCTCATCACATGACTTATTAATTTATATTCTTATAAGCTTGAGTAATAAGACATTTCCGTTTTGGGGGAGTACCAATTGTAACGACGAATATATCATCGTAGCTGATCGTCCCGTAAAGATAACAGGCGATCAAAATTGGGTGACATACAACAATGTGCAACGCAAAAGGTAGTGGATTGACAAGGATAAATCTCTACAACCAATGCAAAAGCTGACCCTCATCGAAAAAAAAAAAAAAAAAAAATGTGCGTGCGATGGGATCGTCGAGAGTCTATTAATTTAGAGTTCTTAAAACGCAATGAAATACAAAGTGTACTTTACATATCCATCAGCTGCAAGGTGTCCATAAAACGTCGATCAAAATCGCTGTACGCTATTCAATATGAAAATTGACGGACATCAAACTTGCATACATCAAAAGTAAAGCAAGGAAAGGAAAAAAAGGGGGGGAATTGTTGGTCTGTCCTGTCCCACCCGCTATATTCACCTGACCTTGTACTAACAGATTATTACCTTCCACAACATTTTTTTTTGATCGCTTTGATAGAGAGAACTCCCTAATAAAAACCAGATTCAAGATTTTTCACAACAAAACCATTAGAATTTTACTTAAAAGGTATCAAGGTTGTCGCATGAGTGGTCACAAGTCAGTGCAAATAATGGTGGATATATAATAGAATAAAATATTGTACTTTTACACTATTTACATTATTCGAAAATTGTCCTCATCTTTGTCGCCATGTTTATCACAACGTTTCGGCCGTTGTACGCTCCGGCCTTCTTCAGGTGGTTGGAATGTCGAACTAAACCCTTTATTTCGCTCGCAGGGGTAGACTGTTCTAGTTCCACGTGCCATGTCTAATGGATGTCAGTTATCTTCTGTTAATCCCCCTCTCAAAGTTCTCCACCGCCTTAACCAGGTATTGAACTCACATTCTTTGGGTCCTGTCACTGGATCTAACTAACGCCTTTATCCACTGTGCCATGTAGCCTCAAGGACCCAAAAAGTGTGAGTTCAATAAAAATAAGGCGGTGGAGAACTTAGAGAGGGTAATCAACAGGAGATAACTGATATGCCAACCACCTGAATAAGGCCGGAGCGTACAACGGCCGAAACGTTGTGATAAACATGGCGACAAAAATGAGGACAATAGTCCGAATAATGTAAATAGTGTACATAATACCTCACCTAAGAATTATAGTCAGATTGTACTTTTAGTCTTTTTAATATAACTATTATATTTTATTTTGAAGAATAAATTGATCAATGCAAACGGAGATTATTAATAAAACCTCATGACTACTTCACAATTTCATTATCATCATACGTAGGTATATATACATTATAAAGAAAAACAAACTATACTATAGGGTTTGATGCAATACGCTATTTCTGACATAATGAAGTTTTGCGAACGCATTCTTCGCTAAGACGGGATTGAGTAATTATACGCTTAGCAAAAAAAAAAAAAAAAAAAAAATATCAAATTCCCACAAATATTTCTACGTTCAAAATACATCTATTATCGAAAAAAATTCATTTTATTATTTGAGTGCGTGCGTGTGTGTCACTAAAATAGAATAAGAATCTAATGAAATGATTAATATTAAAAAAACAAACAAACAAAAAAAACAAACAAACAAAACAAAAACAAACAAAAAACAATTTTGAATAACTAATCTTAAATGACATGATTCGCTGATCTGTCGTTACAAAAGGAAAAAAGGGTTGCGTAGTTTCTTGTAAAATCGTCTTATGTAACCCGCAGATAGATAATGGTTATCGTCGCGAATAATAATATTGGAATGACGAGTTCAAATTCAGGCCAAAGTTGGCTGGTTGTTTTCGCTTAGCAACATATCCTCTATGGGTTATTTAAAGCCGAAATCTAAATATTTCGTACGCATTTTTTTTAAAGATATTAATGGTTTTAGTAATTAGCCCATAGCTGGAGGGAGAGGAGACGGATTCATACCTTTCCCATGTAACGAAATATAACAAGCCCAACTGGAATTCCAAGCCATTATTCATTGCTCCACATGGTATTCCCAATAGGTCACCCAATCTAGCTACCGACCAAGCCCTATGTTGCCCAACTCCGATGATCAATAGGGAAACTATTTCAACGTGATATGGCCCTAAGCCTAAGCATTTATATATATATATATATATATAAAAAGAAAATTTAAGAAAAAGTTCAAGAAAGAAATTCGGATTGCTAACACATGGAAAGAGAATGTCTCATATCGAGAATATTAAACATCGAAAAACAAAGGAGAAAAAAAATGAAATTATTTTTTAATAATATGTGGAAATCACCACTCTTTATCTGATGATGGTCGCGAGACCAGAAACCCGTGTAGGAAAATTATGGAAAATAAAGCATAATATTTAAAAAAAAAAAAAAAAAAAAAAAATCCACATTACAACCAAAGACGTTTGTGATATCTCTTTTTAAGATTATATATATATATAATTATTTATTCGAAAATTATAACAAATATGTTATAAAATCACTACAAAAATAGCCATTTTGTTTCAACACTTCTGGTGTCTTATCAAGTTAGGGTGTTGAATGTAGAATAAAGAGGTTTTTTAAAGGGTGATTTTATATATATATAACATGAAATCACTTACTCAGAGTTTCATACAATGGCAATCATTAGGCGCAACTAGACATATTTAGGTTCTGTCGATTTGGCATTGAGCCCTCAATTTTAGATTTTAAGCTTTAGCCTTTATTCTTACTAAATATATGAATGATAGAATAAAGAACAAATAGGAAACGTATATCAATCTAACAGGTTTTAATTTTATTAAACTTTCGTCAGAAATTGTAAGAAAACAGACAAAAACAGCGGGGTCTCACATCACAATGATTTGACGCCCGCTGCGTTGGGTGATCGCACAAAGGTGAAAACATTAGAACTCCCACTAGACAGACACACATACACAATTACCGCGACACTTTACTGACCAATAAGAACTGACCCAAACAATTAAAAATACCACAGTTTGTCATTTTGTCTGTTTTCTCACAATTTCCGATGAAGCTTTAATAAAACTGAAGCATGTTAGATTGATATACGTTTCCTACTTGTTCTTTATTCTGTCATCCTGTCGGATTCCGATTTGCATTTGACCTTTATCTCATATATTTTTAATTCATTTGTTTCAACGTTATTTTTAATGGATTCTAATATTTGAGTAGATGCTCTATTTTTATTTATTTATATTTGCCGGCCTGAATAATCGAGAAATCTAGTTAAAAAATATGCGCCCTCCACCAGGATTCGAACCTGCGATCCCTAAGAGAAACGATCATTAGATCTGACAACAAAGTACGTCGGATCCAATGACGGTTTCCCCGGATGAGTCTAATGGTGATTATTACGAAGGTGTTTTTGATCACTAGTGATGGCGATGTTATGCCTCCATTCACCTTCGCACAGAGCTTCAGACTCAACATCGAGGCCGACATCAAGTGCCTTGAGGAGATAGTGCTGCCCTGGGTCAAGAGGGTGGCTGCTGGAAGACCCTATGTCTTGCAAAAGGACTCTGCACCATGCTACAGAAGCAGGCGAATACAGTCATGGCTGTCAGACAATTTCTGCGACCACATCACCCCTTACATTTGGCCACCTAGCTCCCCAGACTGCATACCCCTTGATTATTATGTGTGGGGCGCAGCAGAGCGAGAGACTAACAAAATTCCTTGTAACACCAATGATAAACTGAAAACAAGGATTATGGCAGCATACGCCAACTTAAACAAGGAGACCGTCCAGAAAAGATGCAGGAGATTCAGAGTCGTCTGGAGGCCCCAGGTTGAAGCCAATGGTAATTTTATTGAATTAATTTACTTTTTAGTATTCAAAGACATTTTTGTGTAATTTTGGTAAATATATCTTAAAATGAGATGTTAGTGTAATTTAGACAATTTATTCATCGCATCCTGTGTGTTAAAGAACACACAAGTTTTTTTTGTGTGTATGTGTATATATATATATATATATATATATATATATATATATGTGTGTGTGTGTGTGTGTGTGTGTGTGTGTAAGTACATAAAAAACGATACTTTAAGCTTAAAATGCATTTAAAAAAAATGAAAAATCTTGATAGTTTTTAATTTCAAGCTGATAGATTAAATTCAATATTTCTAATAAGCAAAATACATTGGATTTCAAACTGAATTTAAATTGGCTGGAATTATTTCTTTCTGATTATCAGTAAAATCGATAATATCGTCCATATTGACAAATGTCAATACAACATAATTCTCTTTAAAAAAAATCTTTCAAAAATAAAATATTTTCTGAAACGTTGAGAAAAATTAGCCGATTTAAAGTTTAATCACATCGGAATTGAAACATTACTTTTAGTTTAAAATATCACAAAAAACATTTTAGCGTAGCGGTAGGTGTTTTATGAAGTGTTGACATCCTTATAAAGAATATAAACTTTAAAAAGATAAAAAAAATTTAAAATTTCGGAAAATTAAATGAATACAAAACTATTTTGAAATAAACATGTTTAAAAATAATATCATTAATTTGTGAATAAATCAAAATCTCATTAAAAAAAAAAAAAAAAAAAAAAAAAAAAAAACGCTCAAATTTTCCGTATAACTTTATAGTCGCACGTTGACGCCAGAAAATGATTTGTAACCAATATTCGGAAGGTTCTAAAAACGATTTAGAAATTTACATAAAAGAAATCCTTTGATCTTTCCGCTTAATAATAGGACAAAGATTTTGACAATACGGCTTTGCTTTTAAGTTTTGGGTAACTTTTCATCATGCATGCTCAGTTTTTATCGAATCTCTGTAGGTACATACACATACTGGATAGTCCACAGACTGAAACGGAGTTACTATATATATATATATATATATATATATATATATATATATATGCGCACATTTCATTGAATACGACAGACAAGGTGCTTTTATTTCTTATTTAACAGTTAAAATATTTAATCCTTGAAAATGGCTAAATGTATAGCCGAAAGCGCTCGGATAAAAAGAATATTTGGACAGTTAATTATTTATATTATAATTCATCATCTGAAAAGAAAAAAAATAGATCGCATGAGAAATTGTACAAAAACAACTAAATAAAAGCACCTTGCTGTCGTATTCAATGAAATGTGCATGAAAAAGGATTGCTGCCTAAACACACACACATATATATATATATATATATATATATATATATATATATATATATATATATATATATATATATATATAATAATTATAACGAAAACCTGTTATAAAACGCTACATAAACGCAATCATGTTTCGACACTATGTCTGTGCTTACACAACACTTACGGATGAATACCTAACCAGTTTCTAAAACCTAACCAAATAGATTTTTTTTTCCCATTCTTTCTCGGGCCGAAAACTTTTCCGTCTGTGCGTAGATGAGATTTTTTTTTTTTTAATAAAAGGAACATTGACAAAACACACAGTGTATTACGTAATTAATATTGTCCTTTTTATGCAAATCTAATTAGAGAAAAAAAAAAAAAAAGAAAAACAAATATAATTAAAAAATACCCACTCATAGGGACCAAAATTAATATCGAAAATATTCGTCCTGTAGAAAAAACAAATGGACAATTACTGTTTAATGTGAAAATCCCAGGTACGGGTTTAAGCCACTATAAATCAACCAGTTGCTACTAACAAAAAAAAAAAAGAAAAGAAAAGACGATTGGATTATAACCGTTGGCATAAAGAGATTAATTTTTTCAGTAGTTCTTACATTATGCTCACTTTGCTCATTGTTAATAAAAAAAAGTTCGCTAAAATCTTTTTAAAAGCAATTTCAAAAGAATTCTGTTTATCGTAAAACAAAAAACGTCTTAAAAAGGAACATTTTGTCATCTGTAATGATCTATAAATGGTGTATTGTTCATCATAAGCTACTCTTTTTCTACGTACTCATGAATTACAACACAAATTTACTTAAAATGTATGGCAAAGTGAAAAAGGTTTTTTTTTTATTTTTGTAACGGGTTTCGTCCTTTAGGACTTCATCAGACTAAGTTTGTTAAGCTGGTGCGACTACACATGCGCACGAACCAGAGACGCTGGGAATTTATATATATATATATATATATATTAATTTAGCCGATTACATTTATACTTTTTCTTTCCATCGCTAAAGTTGGAAAAACTAAAAAAAAAAAAAAAAATAATCAAATTTCCCATTTTCCTTGTGTCATATTCAACGAATCATATTCAAAAGAAAGGTTGCTTCACAAATATATATACATTTTATTTTTAAAGTTTGCTAAAATCTATAATACATATTGTGAGAGATGCATTTTCACTATATGTCCATTTGGTGTCGTTCCCAAGGAAACCAAACGCTATAAGTATCCATATCGTGTTTGGCCGATAACTTGCAAAATAAGGTTATGTCCGAAAATGATATTTTTGTCTCAATTTATAAAGTAATTTATTAAAAAAAAAAAACTCCCCTTTTTTCTGTCAGAGTGTAGTAACGTTAAATAAAAAAATAAAAAATGAAAAACACCTAAAATAGGTTATATGCAATGGAAAACAAGTTTAAAAGCAATGCCACCTTTTTATTGGATGAACGGGGGATATAATCACGAAAATCGATTGATCACTTCTTGTCAAATATGTAAGCTCCATTTATAGTTGATTTAAACTAACCACCACATCAAAGACATCAAGCGAAACGAAATGCACACAGAAAAAATAAAAAAAAATAAAAAATAAATAAATAAACGTGCCGTTTGCCTACGTCGTCAAATTATTTTTCTAAACAAAATTTGCCTCGCCAGCAACAAGTATTAAATTTAATTTTCTCAATCAAATCTATCGGATGTGTTAACGTCAAACACTTAAATTTTCACAAGCAATTCTATCAAGAATTTTTAATTAAACTACTATAATTGCTAATGGGCACCGGAGAAATTCCAATCATAGCCGAGAAATCAAATAATTGTTAATTCATTTGAAAACAACTCTCGCATTACAGTGTAAAATGTATTCGACCAATATTAAATTATCTGGTTATCTTTTACGAACAAATTTTATGCTCATAGCTGGTATCACCTACTGTGTGCTCCATATATGCGGCCTTATGCCAAAGCTGAACAACGTTTAGTAATTACCTACAAACATTACATAAGAGTTAATGATTTCAGAAGAAATGACGATTTTCTATAAGCCGTGACCGTTCAGGACGATGGCGATCATGGTTTTCCACAAATCCTTATCCTTGGAAGCTCTTAATAAAAATAAATTCTCTTTTTCTTATCTCTCCTAAACCTTCTTCCGCCATCCATTTACTCAAACTCCCAAGGTAGGTTATGCGTTGTTTTCCTCTGTCCCTCTTGGTCTTCAGTCTGACCTGTGAGTATCAAATTTACAAAGCCCGCTTTCCTCATTATGTAGGCTATGCGCTGTTTTCCTCTGTCCCTCTTGCCTTCAGTCTGACTTGTGAGCATCAAATTTTCAAACCCCGCTTTCCTTATTATGTACCCTAAAAATTTCAACTGTTTCTTCCTGGTGTTAAATATAAATATCCTTTTTGTTTACATTTTCTCTAAAACTTCATCGTTGCTCACATGTTCGGCCCATGGTATTCTTAATTGTAAAACCACATTTCTGTTGGCTTCAAGTTTGTTCATCTGTGAGGAGATTGTCATATAAGAGGACTGATAACAGTTCAGTGCTCTTTTCTTTGTTTGTAACGAAATTCTTCTGTTAAATACTTTGCTTAGCTTTTCGAAGGCACCTTCCGCTACTAATCCAATGTGTTTTCGGATTTCAGTATTGCACTTTCCGACCTCTGTTAAAACAGTTACCAATAGTTTGAATTTTCTAATTTCGTACTAACTGCAAACAACGTGATTTGAACCAGTGAACGCTTTCTATATTACAAGCAAACACTTATCACTAAGACATGGTAGAATATTTAACTTAGTAATATTTTTATATTAACTATTTTTTTCGGCGTTGTACAATCAAGGTATGGTACCTACGTAGGAATGTTAATACAATCATCGGGCACACGCACAAACACACACATTTATTTATATATATATATATATATGTGTGTGTGTGTGTGTGTGTGTGTGTGTGTGTGTGTGTGTGTGTGTGTATGTATGTGATAGTGTATTGGGGCAGTAGATTATTATGTATGACGTTACAGAACCGCATCTTG